>JAQQAE010002507.1:0-22156 GCA_029823295.1 Pseudamia nigra | reverse complement strand
AAGATCTTGGTGAAAAATTAATGCGACACTGGATGGAAATAAATCTTGTGACATTGCAGAAGCTTATTGAAACAATGCCAGAGTGAATGTGTGCTGTGATCAAAGCTAAAGGCGTCCAACAAAATACTCTATTGGAGTGTGTGACCTTTTTTTTTGGTGGTGACTTTTTTTTTTGGCCAGGCAGTGTACTTTTACATTTAAATTGACTTTGAAGCAGTAAATACTAAAAAAGTTGGCAGTGACGTGGGTCAAATGTAACGTAAGATTTCGTTGCTTTTTCCTTGCTATATGAGTTATTGTGTGTTAATTGCATTAATGCGTTAAAATTTTGAATCTAATTAATCATGCAAATAGATTAATCCAGATTAACACGTTAATTTTGACAGCCCTAATTATATTATAACAGTTAAATAAAGAGAAAAGACAGTTTGTCATTACTTTAAGAAAGGAAATGTGGAGTCATCATACATCATACACTATCTGAGGTTCTGTAAATTGGTCTAATAAGCTCATCCTCTTCAGCAGAGGTATCACTTTGTTTTCCTTACCCGGGACAGTCCTCACGTGAACTGTTTTTTTTTTTTATAGCGTGTTACTCTGTCTCGTCTTGGATGAAAACATGTAGGGATTTTACAACCCCACTTTCAAAAAAGTTGGGATGTACATAAAATGTAAACAAAACCAGAATGAAGTAATTTGCAAATCTGTGAACACAGATCACAAATACAGATAAAAGCTGTATCATGTAAAGAAGAAGCTGTATGTGAACACGATGCAGAAACACCACTGTCTTCTCTGAACTAAAGCTCATTTAAATTCAAAATGAGCTATAAAATGTCTCAGTTTCAACATCTGATCGTTTTATTGGGAATAAAATATGGGTTTATGAGATTTGCAAATCATAGCATTCTGTTTGCATTTACAATTTTGTATCTGTATGAAAATCAAAGAATTCAAACCTCTTAAATAAAATTCTTACAAATGCTGTGCTCAAAATCCTTTGCTCCATCGAACAGGACTTGGGAAAAACTTTGAAAAGAATCAAAGAATTTTCATGGGGAGGCTAATCATTTTTATTCTCTCCACTGTTAACACGCATAGTTGTTAGGTCACACACGTCGAGTCTTGTCCAGCAATGAAACATGTCAACAATGGGACACTGCTCACAGAAGGAATTTCAAAAACAAGAGGCATTTACCGAATACGTGTCATCTGAGGTCACTCCGTATATGGAAGAAATCTGAAAAAACATGGTCTCATTAGCGAGGATTCTGTGTCACAAAGCACAACATTGGGAAATCTCTGCGGCTGGGAATGTGTAAGGGGAGGAATTTTTCTTATGACAGACTTAATGAGAGAGTTTATTAGACCTGTTGCATCCTAATCGGGTGTATTATATTAAACTGAGGAACACGAAGGAGATTTGACAGAGGAATTTAATGTGCTTTAGCAACATCTCAAGCTAATCACTGTTCATTAAAAAAGCCAGAGGGAAAACGGCTCTGAAAAAACAGCTGCAAAACAGTTCATTTGAAATAAATAACTTTTGGGATTTACAGAAAAGTCTCAGAAATATATTATTATTGCTTTTCATACAGTAGATGTTTCAGTGGTTCAGACCATCTCCAAGGCACCTTGTGTTTCCAGGGTGTCAACATCTGATAATTGGATTTAATGATTTTAAGACATTTTTGAGGTAATTTTTAGCCAATGTAAAAATGAGTTCTGGATAGTTAATCTAGAACAGCCCCATCTTTATCAGAAATAAAAAATTATGCCATCTTCTCTTTAAATATGACAGATATGAACATCAGCAATAAATTAATGAAATTAACAAGGATGACCACTGACCGAAACTGAACAAAATGATCCGAATAAACACAAATGAAAAAAAACAGTCAAGAAAGTGAACAAAAATCTACACAATCAAGAGAACAAACATAAATGATAGAAATAATACACAAAACCATCCAAAATAAATAATCAAGAAAGTGAGCAAAACATAATCCAGATAAATGATTTTGAACTGAATAAAAATGAAAAAAAAAAAAAAAATAAAGAAAATACACAAAATTTAATGAACAAACTAATAAAGAGAGCAAACAAAACTGACCAAAATCTAAAGAATAAAACAGAAAAGTGAACAAAATAACCAAATATTAACAAAATAAGCTATGAAATGACTAAGATACTCCATAAATTCAAAAATGATTTGAATAACTAAGAACGCACACTAAAAATGAACACAACTAAACAAAATGCTGTACAAAATGAGCACATTACCAACACATAACAGCAAGTTCAAAGTGCAAAAAGTTGGGATGTTGTGTAAAATGCAAATGAAAACAGAATCCAGTGATTTGCAAATCTCATAAACTCATTTTATTCCCAACAGAACATAAACAACACATCAGACGTTGAAACTGAGACATTTTATCATTTCATGGAAAATACTAGTTCATTTTGAATGTGGCGGCACCAACTGCACATTAACATTTTACACAGCATCCCACCTTTTTTTTTTTTGCAACCGAGGTTGTAAAACAGACACTTGCAAGCACCAAGTGCACACATGCAGACATCAGAGCAAATGTTTTAAACCTGACATATTCAAATTTAGGACTTTTGAAAACTCTTTAAGGGCCGGTCGACACCCTGGATCAAATTAAAACATTATTGTGCACATAATGACAGAAATGACAAAGGTTTGAGAAGTTCAGAATTTCTAGCAGGGAAAAAAAAAAAAAGACAATTTGACGTTCGTTGTGACATATTACACAACAAATTGCACACTGTGTGGCAGTAACTCATTATCAGAGCATCTCTTCTATATTAGATTCTCTTTGTGGAGTGGAGATGATGTGTACAAATGGCCAACAAAGGAGATTTTAATAAAAGGAAACATTAAATACAACATTGTACAGTGAGCAGCAGCGAGTCCATGCTATCAGCTCACGAGGGGTCGGTCCCCTCTGTCGAAAACAGGCACTTTATTCATTACATAGATAATAGTGATATATTATACTCAAATGTAGAAGGGCTTTTGTGCCATGAATAATTACAGCCTCATATAATCAGTCCAGCGGGGAGTGGAGATAAACACAGCCTTAAGCTTTGAATGTAATCTTTAACACTGTAAACTCTGACATAAATGAGACGACTTGGTCTGAGCAGATAAATGTTTATGAAAACTGTATGAACGCCTAGAGGCTTGTAAACGAAAGCAAACCCACACAGGTAACATGGTTATTCAAGAGTGTGGAGAGAAGGTGTACGCTACCCCTCAAAAGTTTGGACACATCTTCCTTCAGCACTTTTCTTTATTTTTTAACATTGTACATTAATACTGAAGATACCCAAACTGTAAAACAACACACACAGAATGATGTTGTGAACAAAAGCACGTTAAACAACCCAGAACATAATTTATATTTTATATGATCAAAAGCAGCCACGTTTAGCTTTGATGACTGATTTACATGTTCTCATCAGATTCATGGTTTACTCACATGGAACAGCTTTCAATCTGCATGTGTGCCTTGTCAAGAGATCATTCATGCCATGTCTTGTCTTCTTTCAGCTGGGGACACACTGCATAACTTTGACAGTGTCACCAGTTTTGAAAAGACTCGAAGTACGACTGATTTCAGCAGGTTTTTTATGACGACTGAAAGAGTGAGAATCACGCATTTGACGACTGCGTCTGATGAGGGTTTGTCAAACCAGCTGAAGCCAACTGAGCACATCAAACTCTCGCACAATGTCTCGGGAGACTGACCATGTCTACGAGAGTGAAAGCTTCAAGTGTTAACAAACATAGACAAACAGCTTTCAGTTGTTAGCGCACCTATCTAAGCTGAGAAATGCTAGAAGAAAAAAAACAGGTTTGACTGTTTGCCTTCGTTGTTTTGATATTCCCGCTAATTAAAAGGAAAGTTCAACATTACTTTAAGAAATGAAAATCAGTCCATCCAAAATCTCAAGAACTTTCAATGTGTCCCAAGCTCAGAAATCCAGGATGGTCCTCATGAAAGCCAATGTCATCACTGCATGTGATGATTTTGACGACTGCATGTGGGCAGATTTTTCAGATTAACTTGAAGTAATGATGGACTGTATTTTCTCTTTACTCAGCTGAGCTTCTTACCATAATATGGATTTGTACAGCACAGTAGCACCAATAAGGCTATTGAATGTGGTCACCACATCATTTGAATTTAAAGCAGAATGCACTAAAACATTCCATCTGATACAAGAATATATGGAAATGACAGAATATTTTTGTCGTATCATGTGCTGAAATTTCAAATATACAGTACATTCTCGGGACACATAAGAATTACATTCACTTGTAAAAATGGGGTATACTTTGTCACCTTTAAAAATCCATAAAGTATTTTGAGGTTTTTGGCAACTGCACTTGGGGACACTTAACATTTTTGAGATTATTCAGACTGACAGAGCTTAATTTTTTAAAATAATGATGGACTGCATTTTCTCTTTACTTAACTGTTTCTTGCCATAATATGTATTTGTAGAGTAGTTGTGGTGGTACTAATTGGGATATTCCCTCTGTGCCCACCCTGATGACGGCTCCGAAACTTGGTCACTCAGTGCCAAGACAAACGAGTCTGTCCTCCATAAAGTGGGATAAGAACGACTGCTGCCAAAAACCACTGAACTCAGACGAAGGCGGTTCTTTGGACACGTTATCCAGAAACAAGAACTTGAACAACTTTTGTTTTGCTGGACGTTTCTGAGGCTCCAAGGCAAGAGGAGGGCAATGCACCAACTTCCCGCTGCTGGCAAATAATCCCTGATAAAAATCAGACCAAGTAAGAAACAGACACGTGAAGACCCGTTTGCCTATGGCTGAATCAGCTGTGGCACTCCAGAAGGCATCTGGGAATCTGATGAGAGAATGCCATGAATGTGCAAACCTGAATTCTGGGTTGTTTAACACTTTGTTGTTTACTACATACTTCCATATGTGTTCATTCACAGTTTGGATGTCTTCAGTATCAATGTACAATGTTGAAAATAATAAAAATAATGAAAAACTGCTGAAGGAGAAAGTGCATGAAAGCTTCTGACTGTAGTGTAGATTAATGCTCTGAAACGAGACGTGTCTGACACATATATTACTCTAATAAAAAACGTGAGTCTCTGCATAGTAGGTACCTTAACTTTCATTTCGGTCATTTTCTCACTAAAGCATCTTTATCTGGATGGACTTACAGGACAGGTTTCAGACTTTTGGCTCCTAATAATCAGTAATGAATAGGTCTTATTCTTTCATCTGGGGAAGTGGCTGTAACTGAATATTAACATTCATAGGCCCTGCTGGTGCGAGCAAATTCTGAATAAAACACCATCTGTCTGGATCCTTAACTCCGTTAACTTTTGTTCCCAAAAAGTAATTGCACATGAGATGAAAAGAAAAAGTTCCAGTCGACATAGTTCTCAATGCAAACTGAAGCAACTTAAATCTTTCTGTCATTACTTTTTTTTGAAGTTGTGGAGGAAAAGATTCTGCTTTGAATATTTTTGTCTTTGAAATTCAAATTCATCTGTCGGGAAGATCAAGTCAATAAATAAATCTCTACTGTTTATTTGTGTGAGTCCACAACATCATTAAATTATAGAATATCTGTTATTTATCACAACCTGCTGATTAAATTATCAAATTTCATTAGTAATTAAATGCAGAGTTGGCTTGTTTGAGCAAGCAGTCAGTGTGTAACACATTAGAGCGGGACTTTTTCTCTGGTGTTATTGCACTTATGCTCTTGTAGTTTAACAGTACTGTATAACAAATACTGTCATGTAAATATTTTTAGCCTCCACTGGGCTTTAGGCCTTTAAAGATGCACAGAGACATTACAATTTGCATTTTTATCAATAAGTGTCACACATTCAAAAGCATTACAACTCTGATGCTTTTAGCAGAGGGAGCTTTTGAATAGTTTGGAACCAAATTTCCCTGAAAGTCAAGTTTGCATGAATAGAATCTGATTTAACGTGACAGCTCTTTTAGAACCGATTCTGCAGGCGAGAGCTGTTTACAAGGCGTGAGCAAATGCTACAGTGACCTCCTCTTCTGCTTCGTCTCCGGGACTGGCACTTATGTGGAGTGGCTGAGTGAAAGAAGCGGCTTTCATTGTGCAGGCTTTTCCGGCCTCCAAACAGAAAAACAGCCATATGCTCAGCGTGAGGCGTGGGCTGTCGCTCGAGTCCTCAGTCCTGGTAACGAGTGGAAGTTTGGTTGAGACACGGAGAGGCTTTGACAGATCGGTGATGTGTCCTGTGATCGGGTGGCTGTCGAGGATCCACTCGTTTCCTGTGAATAAAAAAAAAAAAAAACAACCAGGAACCATGAGTGAACAGAACTAACACTGTCCAAGAGATAAAATAAACAATTAACTGATAACATCCAGCCAATAAAGAACCAATTAAATCGTGGCAACTGAGATAAAAATACCAAGAGTGTTTAACAGTGGTGATTCACTCCTCACTTTGGGCCTAGATCAATGAAAACACTTTATTTTTTAAAGCGACAATGTGCCTGTGGTGTAGTACATGACATCAAAATGTACTAGACTGCCCTGAATGTTACACACCGCAGCCAAATGAAGTCTTCTAAATTATTACCCACAACCCAATAGGCCCGACAGAGTCAAATGAAATGAAATGCGAGTGCGGGCATGAATTTTATGAAACACAGAGGATATTTTTAGAAACACATACGCATCTAAGAAGACACAGACACTGGAAGATAAATGAAAGTCAAATAAAAAAGGCTTGAACTTTCGCTGTGAGAAAATATTATGCCAGGGAGATCGTCAAATCCATGCTGGCGGTGATTAATGAAGCCAATCTGTAATGCGAGGTCCCACAGAAGCCATTTCTAAAAGCCACTAAAAAAACTATTTAAATCTGGTGGGCACTTCAAACTTGATCCATTAAAATTCCTGCCTCTGCTCTGATCTGATCAGCGGGAGTCTAGACGGGGCATAATGGCATGGCGGAGGATCGCGTAACATAGACTGGTAGCTAATTATGTGAAACAAGGCATGTCTTATCAAAAAGCTCTAAAAATAACCTGCTGATATGGTCGACAGTGCACTGCATCACCCGCAATGATGGAAACACTTTTGCTCCAACCTAATGCTGCAGCCATCAGTCATCTCATAGACAGTATCTCAATAGGTCAGAAGAGCATTTACAAAAGCCTGTCATCCTACATGTGTACAGTTGGAGTTAAAATATGCTTTCAAAGACTGATCAAGGTGTCTAACCCACAGCACGCGTGGGTTAGAAAACACAGAATCTGCCTGACTGCACACAGGAGGGTTAAGCATCATTCATATCTATTCTTTTCTGACAGAACTGTGGTTCACACACCAAAATAAAGACAAGTAGGATGGGTTGAGAGGCTCACATTGAGAACAGGCTCTTTCGATAATACACACTATGTTTTTTAGGCCAGTTACTCAGAAAAGAGCTCCTATTGTACATTTCTGCAAACCAGATATACTTATAATTTCAACATTTATAAAACTGAAGCTCTGTCCAGACCAAATAACCATGACAAGCTGCAAATAACAACGACCTGCACTGCTCCTGTCTGTAACTCAAAGAGGTGAGATGGTGCCTTCTTAATGTGTGTTGGACCATCAATCGTATAGCAGAGGGAAGGGTACAGATCAGTGAGCAATCAACAGGGGTTGTGCAGTAAGGCTGATATGGAAGTATTTTAAATTGTAATACTGTCGTTGTTACACAGTGGTACACCTGACTTTTCTCTGAATATACTAAATAAATACATTTTTGTCATGAGTCATCATGGACTCAAACATTTTATTTGGACTCTATAATAATTAATTTCGTTTTCCAATTTCGACATTTTGCTCTGTTATTAAGATATTACAGCAATTAATTTGACAAATCCCTACCATGCTGGGATTTCATTGACAGGCCACTATCGCCATTTGTTCTGTATATTTAAAACAACATAGTTTTTCCTGACCTACAACTATAGGTGTGCGTAAGGGCTTACACTAACCACAACGTAGTATGACTGTTTGACAATGCTTGAAGTTTTACTGCGTCATTAAGCTAGCAGTTAGCATTAGCTTACCCCTGAGACCCCTGGCATACGACTCTCCTGTAGCTCTGCCACAATTCATCCAAATACGGTCACATCCTGTTTTTGGCTCCAAAAAGTCATCCAGGAAGTAAGAACTAGATTGGCCTCAAAACGGCCATTCAGAACCCAATGGGTGACGTAATATATACACAAGTCAATAGTAGTAGTAGTGCTACCACGACTACTACACAAATCCATACTGTGTCAGGAACCACCCAGTTACGTAAAGAGGAAAGACAGTCTATCATTATTTTTAAAAAATGAAGCTCGGTCAGTCCAGAAAAAAAGGTGTGTGTTTTTCCTCCCTTGAGTGAGAATGTTTGTACTACAACATCATCATCAAACCTTATTTTTCACAATGTCTACTTTAAAGTGCAGCTTTTTGATTAATCGTGCAGCCCCAATGTGTTAGCATTTGTTACACATACAATAAAAAGATTAAGCCAATTAAAGTCAAGTGTCCAGCTGCATTTAAATGAGATAATTACATTGCACTTAACATGGAAAGAGACGTGGAGCTACAGAAAAGCATTTGCACTGTAAAAATAGGATTTGTCTGTTTTCACCTTCGCTTCCTGTCTGCCCTCTTCCTTTAATCCTCTGCTTCACCAAAGCAAACAAACACATGCAGATGCCTTTCACGGCTACTTATCCAACATGTACTTACAAGCTTAATGTGAATGAAACATGGAGATGCAGGACATTCACAACAAAGACTGAACTTGGTCTCACCCTCCGCGGAGAGCGCCCAGCAGCTGGGGGCCTCATCTGTGAGCTTGGATCCTTCTGGAAGCGACAGGGTGAGTGACATGGTGAGAGTCTGGCCGGCAGACACCGCCACCAGGGGCAGTTCTTTCCTGGCAGCTGATTTGGGCAACGTGGGCACTTTGGCAGGACCGGCAGACTTTGTAGGAACAGAGTCAGGGCAGTCTCTGGAAATGGGGAACTAGAGGGAACAGATTAAAAAGAAGTAAACTGAAAAAAAAAAGGAAATGAAAAAGCTATGGACGATTGAGTCCTTTAAACCTCCTATACATCCTGGTTTGTACCCTTCTCAAACTCAGGAACTAAAATGTGTCAAGGAGACTTTTTCATTGAGTGAGAAATGCGTTTATTATCTTTGCTCATTTCTGTTAAATGGCCTCATTTACTCATTTACCATTCAATTTGTTCATTTTTTAGATTATGTTGTGCAGTTTTCTTGGTTATTTCACTTATTTTATGGATTATTTTATTCATTTTTAGTTCATTTTCTTGATGTATTTTGTTCATTTTTAACGACATTGTTGATTTTTTCCTTTTTGTAGATTATTTAATTTATTTTCAGCTCATTTTGTTCATTATGTTGATTATTTTGTTAATATTTTAAAGATTGTTTGGTTTCGTGATTAATTTTTTCCATTTTGTTCCTTTTCTCAATTATTTAGTAATTTTTTTCTTCATAATTTTGCTCATTTTCTATTCATTTTTATTGATCTTTTTAGTTTTATGTATTTTTTAATTCAATTCATTCATTATTTGAATTATTTTGTATATTTTTGGTTCTTTTTTTAGAATTTATTTTGTTAATTTTAAGTTCATTTTGTTAATGTTCTTGATTAAGAGATTATTTTGTTAATTTCTGTACATTGTGCTGATTATTTTGCTCATTGAGTGGACTTTTTTCACTCATTTTAAGTTATTTTAAGGTTATTATGTTTTTTTTTCTAGTTTGTTGATTTTTTTTACATACCGTATTTTTCGGACCATAAGCCGCACCGGATTACAAGGCGCAATATCAATAAACAATCTACAGTATTTATGATCTATTTCCATACATATGGAACACCGGATTATAAGGCACATTAAGCGACACAAAAGTTAGACTAGTCAAACTCTATTCAACTCATTCACAATAACTCAACATTGTTCAGTTGTAACACATAAAATACAAAACAATACACTCACTTTTTAAGTTCATTTCTCTCCCACAAATCCATCAAATTTCCATCTTCAGTGTCTGAGTTTAACAGTTGGGCGATTTCAGCATTAAGCAAGCCCAGACCCCTCCGGTCATTATCCGAGACAGTCGTGTTGCTGTTAGTTCCGGCCGCACTCAGAGAAACGAGACTCATCTCAACTCAACTGGAAATCGGCTTGATGTGCGGCGGTTCCTGACCCAGATTTTTCAGTCTTGACAATGTCCCGACAAAAATCGTGCGATTCAACATGTTGAATCGACAGGACTCAGTCTCGGCGATGTGCGGCGGTCACAACTCTGACTTGGCGACTTTTATCATTGGTGGATATGTGTGTCACTACCGGTCACAACGCAATCACTGTTTACTGTCAATAGATGGCGCCAGTTCCCAGGCGTGCATCATGCTGTCAATCTGCAGCTGTGTGCGAGGTTCCTTCAATTGTGACAGATCCCAACTCAACTCTATGAGTTGAGATGAGTCGCGTTTCTCAGTATGCGGCCGGCCTAACTTAGCTGTTCAGTGGTGATTCCGGCCTTCGTGAAAGCTCAGACGACACTTGAGACAGATACCTCCATGATCCACTGGCAAATAGTGGCGTAACTCGCCCGACGTTGCCTCCCTGTCTTGGTGAATGTGTGTTCGTCTTTTGTCATCCAATGTTCCCACGCAGCTCACAACTTAACTCTGAAGAACTTGTTGACACCAATATCTCGCAGTTGGCGTTCTTTGGTTAATCTACCCAGAATGATGGCAAGCTCCAAATTAGCTCCCTGCCTCTGTTTGGTCTTTACAGTACTCGGTGCAGGTCGTATTCTTGCTTCCACCACTTCCGTACCATTGATTGATGCATTGATTATGTATCACTCCGTGAGGCTCCTGATTACCGTAACACTCGCGGCGTGGCTTCGTAACTTATCAAAGTCGTACTTAAACATTTTGACAGATTTTTTTAACGCTGTGTACCACATAAAATTGGTTCGAGGTTTGTAAGCACAACCAGAATTAATCCATACATAAAGCGTGCCGGATTATAAAGCGCACTGTCCATTTTTTGAGAAAATTACAGGATTTTAAGTGTGCCCTATAGTCTGAAAAATATGGTACTTAGTTGTATATCTTCTTGTTTTTGTGGATTATTTTATTCAATTTTAGCTCATTTTTGTCCATCTTCTCCATTATTTTGTACACCCCACTGACTTTGTTCATTGTGTAGACTATTTTCACTCACTTTTAGTTACATTTTGTTATTTTCTCAATAATTTCATTCATTTTTATTCAAGTGGTAGCTTATTTTGTTAACTTGTGCCATCTTTCCCAGCATAAAATGAAAATGAACACAATAGTTTCATTTTTATGCATCTTTTTGTGTTTTATATGCAAAGACTAAAACACATAAATATTCTATGATACACAGATTCTAAGTTTGGGGCCCAAGTAGATGTCAAATTCCGTTTTTCAGGCCTCTTGAAACGATAAAAGTTAGACTGGTCTAGACTAATCTCATGATACACTTATTTCTGTCACTAATTTTGATCACAAATAGAACCCAGACTGACCAGTGACACAGTCTTCGAGGCCAGGTCCAAGACTTTGATTTGGTGGTTGTTGGTGTCGGCCACGTAGAGGAGTTTGCCGCCGTCGCCCACACAGATTCCTCCGGGTTCATTGAAGTAGCATTTGCTGAACTCAGGGTCCATCTGATCTCCGGCTTCTCCTGTCCCTGCTAATGTGCTACACTGCTTTGTCTTTGGATCCACCACCTTGATCTGGAGATCAATCGCACAAATACAAAATGGACAGGGTTAGTCTAAAGACTAATGTTGTATGAGGTGTATGAGATAAAAAGCACTGCAAGTACAGTCAGTAATAAATGGAACATTGAATTTGTGCACACCGCAGCCTTGTGACATGCAGCCCTTACTTTGTGGTTGTACGAATCAGCCACATAAAGCAGGCTTTGTTCATGAGCCCATGCAACACCGAGAGGATGCTGCAGTTTGGCGTCCACCCCCTTCCCATCCACATCCCCGAAAGCGAACAGGTTCTGAGGACGAAATGCACAAAAGATAAAAACACAAACAAAGTCCTCGAACTAGTACTTGTGGTGTCTGAGTTTAAGATCAACATAGTTCAAACTGAATTTAAAAATGGCACCATTGGGGATGAAAGGGGGCTTTTAAACCATTTAAATGAAAGACTTGCTGCTTAAAATGCGCCTTTTACATTAGTGCTAAATATAAAGACATAAAAGCAGAATTGGGGATCATTATCTTGGGGGTCTATATATTATTCATACAATAGTACAACACAAGTTAATATTCCACAGTGGTGAGAAATACAGGAGTATGGCAATATCTTTGATTCACATCAAAAATAGCTCAAATTCAAATTACAATATATTAAATAATTTTTGACTTGGCCCATTAAATAATAGTGGAACATATTTATGTCTGACTAAAAATTATTAACAGAATATAGTGATAAACAATAGATTACTCTCACAGCCAATTGGAAACCAATCTGTAGGAAACTCAGGAAGGATTAAAACAATCTTTTCTTTCTGGAGCTGAGAGATTGTGTGTGAATCACTATAACTGCTAGCTGTTATAAGCTGTTTTTGAGAGTCAGTGGGTTTATTTGCATTCACTTCATAGCAGGAGCGTGACCGCCATGACCTCTGCTTCAGACAGTGACGCATGTGTTAACAGATGTGAAAACAGTGCAGTTTAAAAAGAAGTGCAAAAGTTAAAATAGAATTCATAGTCATAGAACGGTGAAGTAGTGACCGCATTCAACATGTGTCGCTACAAATGAAGCGTCATTTGAAGTGCTGACACTATACTATCATTTAGTTCTGATTCCTTTAATCCTGTTTGAAGCTTAATGTTTCAATGACTGGAATATCTACAGGTTGGAGATGATATGTTAATGTTTTTTTTCTGACTCACTGCCATACTGCATAACCTGTATATGACTCTCCACTCAATTATTCCACATTCTCTTGAGCGAGTTGAGCTTCAGATCCCTTGGGACCAGTGAACCAGAAAAAACCCCACAGATATTACGTGAGGACATGAAAGTCGAACCAAAAATTGTTTTCCGGTTTCAGCAAGAAGCAACAGAGGTGGTGTTATTTGTGGCTTTTTGAAAATCAATATTTTTATATCTATGAAACCTTTTGGAAAAAAAAAAAAAAAAACTTTGAACGGGTTTGTCCACAATGATTTCCTTTGCTGTAAATATAGAGAATTAGTGTTCAGGGTTTCCAGTATGTGTTTGTTACTGACGGATGGCTGCACAGTCAGGGACAAGACATATTATTACGGAAAGTACTGCAAAGAGGTTCAACATTTCCTGCACCTGCTTTAGGAATGCAGTGCATGAGTAATGCTGTAGATAAGTGCAGCCTTTAATGTTACCAAACTACTTTCAGAGCAAATTAAACTTAAGAACACTGTTTGCAAGAATATTTGGATTTTGAATCATCCAACGGGGGGAAAATTGATTAAAGCCATGAGTCGCAATAAAAGGGAATAATGTCAGAATCTATATTGCACACCTTAATAATATACCCGTGTCTCCTGCAAATACAATTACAAATGTAAGTTTCAAATAGAAAACAAATAAGGCAAAAAGTGACAAAACAAAACACAGATAACCATTTCATAATAAAGCTCTAAAACAAAGATAATGCTTGCAGATTCTAAAAAAAAAGAACTGGAATATAAGTCGTAGTATTACAAGTTGTATTTTTATCAAGCACTGTATCTTTAGTGTACTCTGTCGATAACTTCTTAAGACTGGTTTTTTAGGTATAAAAATAATACTTAAATCCATCAACAAAAGAAACGGAGAAGAAGGGTATGATTCTTCTCTGTCCACTCAAACAGAAGTGACTCCACCAGCTGCTGCACACCCACCAGCGGGTCTCGCTCTCCTCCAACGAGCAATTTTACGGCTCCGTCCTTGAGCGCCACAGTGCGGATGGTGCTACTTTCACTGTCAGCGATGAAGAGGCAGCTCCATGACTCCTCTGGTGCCGCTGCCAGGCCTGAGGGCTGGGCAAAGCCCGCTTTGTGTGGGTAGGCGTTGTTTCGGTTCTCCTCACTGCCGCTCCCTGCCCAGCGAACACATGTCCCAGCCTTGAACTCACTGTTACAGAGAAGCGTAGAATTAAATATTAATTATGAAATGGTTACCTGTAATTTTAACATGGTCACTTTTTGACTGATTTTCTTTCTTTTTGAGACTCATTTCTTACTGTATTACAAGTCTTGGTTTTTTTTTTTTTTTTTGGTCTTTTAACTTAGCCATCCTCAATCAGAACACTGCAGCACCCCACCAACCCAAACAGTGTTAGACCCTTTGATTCAATTTCTAGTTCAGACAAAAAGCATGGACCCTAGCGTTTCTCCTCTAATCCTGCCTCAGACACACCTGTTTCCACATAATCCTTCCAACCCAGTAGGTCATGAATCCACACAATCATAATGAATGCATCATCTTGTATAGGTGTAAAATGTGGTACATAATTCCTCATCCTGGATTCATTCATCATCCTGTAATGTGACAGGTGCATGTGTATGGCTCATTGATGTGAGATGCATATTTTTGTGGCAGTGTGCAAAACCTGCTTTTCTGAGATGTATTCTCAGTACCGCCCCCAAAATAGGCATGTATACAGTTGAGGTCAAAATTATTATAATAATAATTTTGACGTCAACTGTTGAGCAAAATTGAATAATGAAGTTAATGTTTTGGCATGTCCACACGCCCAACATGTCAGGTGGTGTAAGTGCCCAACCAAATGACGAAAAGATGAAAGATGATTAACAAATTACATTTTAAACATAATAAATTCAAATTATAACTCTATGGGATGTGTTTAAACTGAAATCCTTTTAATTAAACTGGATTTTACAAATTCTAAGTGTCGTATTTGTATTTGTAAATATTTTGTGTTCTCCCTAAATGAACAGTCGCATTTACAGTTTGGACAATGGAAGTATGTACCACAACCGCTTGTCACTCTATGCATTATCCACATACTGTAAGATGGCAAATGCTCCTCATTAAGATGACTGGCAAATGACATCCAACATACAAATCTATGTGATTTTCCTAAGTGGATACAAGATATTCACAAAACTTGAGTCTAACTGGTGGAATACCAATTCTGGCTCTTGTACATGGAACATCCGGACATTCTGGTGCTTGTAAACAGTCTCATTCACTGTTTTCAGACCCTTGCTTGTATCCAAGACCGGCTGCCCGTTGCCAAAATGCATGCACTGCTTAGTGACGACGTCAGCTGTAAAAGAGTCTACTATATCTGGTGGTGTGTACAGGTTCCTTGGGTTTAAAGAAGGGACAGTTGTTTTCAGAAAGGTGCACATATGGATTTTTCAGTCAGTCTGAGGTCCAGAACACCAACAGGCTGTGATGTAGATTTCAGAGAGGATTCATCAGCCTTAACAGATTAATCAGACAGTTTGAAGCTTTCACCAGTATTTTGTAAATTCAGATGTTCTATAACTATTTTGTTCATTTCCTTGATTATTTTGTTGTTGTTTGTTTTCATTTTGATTAACATTTTGTTGAATGGTCTTTCGTTTCATTGTTGGTATTAATTGATTTTTTTGTTAAGTTTCTGTTCATTTTGTGGATTCTTTTCTTCATCTTCTTGACTATTTTGGTCAGTTTCTGTTCGATTTGTAAACCTACGCAGAAAAGTCATAAACTGATACGTTAACAGTTCACCAGAAACACACAGTTGTTTGACGTTCATAATTTTCACAGAGATCCAGACTAAAAATTCAGATGACACCAAGTGATACACAATAAGAAAACAGAAATGATGCATTATACAATTATACATATACAGTAACTAAATGTTCAGCTTTAACACAGACTGAAGTCTGTCTCAAGGCTGATGTACAATGCAAGTTCAAGCCTGATTTATTCCAATTTGCAGTTGTGCACCCCTGCTTTCACATGCCAATTTGGCACCAGATCGTGCATAACAACCCCCGCTGTTTAATCAGTGGCCTAAACGATCACACGCTCAAATAGTGTTGGGTGGGTGTAGATTTCAAACATGTTTAATTTTCATCTGATCATAGTATGTTTTCTGTGCTTCTCCCCTCACTGTGCCTGTGCAGCAAGAGTGCAGCAGCAGAAAACAGTGAATGAAATGAAGAAGAAAGCAAAAAAAAAAATAATACCACTGTATATTCGTTGCTCCGGTATATTTGTCACTCCCCTAGCCAGACTACGCAAAAAAACCACGACGTGTAATCTGGAAAATACGGTAACACTTTTGCCGTTAGTGCAAAAAACTTTTCCACTATCTCTACCTTTAAAAGCAACATATCGTAGATGCTGTTAGCAGTACCAGACTGTAGTGGGCACAACACACCAAATCCACAGTGACCGGTGGTTCACTCCGCATTCAGACCTTGGTATGGTGTATGGGAATCCACAGTTAAAAGTTTCAGTGTGTAAATTCAGCGAAATATAGTGGTGATGCTGCAGATTACATAGGCCTTCTTTAAAATCTGTGTTTAGTTTGTCCATTGTGGGCTTTTTAGTTAAAGACAAATACAGCAGGTGACAGTGATACCTTAATGTTGGATGCCACCTTCTAGAAGCAAGGTAAACTGTTCATTCAAATGTATCAAAATTCACACATTTTCAAGTGATTATACACTAAACTTAATATAATTATAAATGTTAAATTCCATTTCTGATTAACTCTTGCAGCAGTCTCTAAATATAACTTTTTTGGTACTGATTTTATTGTTAATTTGATTGCTTTTACATATTTAGCTTGTTTTGATATTTTATGTTCTGTATTGTGTGAGCTGTGTATTTTATTTCTCTGTACAGCACTTTGGTCTGGTTGGTTGTTTAAAGTGCTTTATAAATAAAGTTGGATTGGATATAACATACTGGACCAAAAGAAACTGCAATCAGCTCTTACTTTTATAGGATTGCAGCTAGTGTTAGTATCTTTTTAAGGTTGCAATTTCCAAACATGCATGATGGTCTTGCAACAGTCTCTCACCTTCCTTTGGGCAGTTTTCCATCTGACAGGAACAAAGCCCAGATCTGATGGGTTCCTGCCATAGCAATCCACAGCACGTTATCCTCTTCACCACCTGCACATACAAACAGACTGTCACAGGAAGTCAAACAGCAACATGAACATTAAGTATTTGTTAATTTTGTCCTATTATGGGGCAATTGTCACCTTACACTTTATATGCGTGTTGATGTTGGTGACGATACTGTTGGTCTAGCCACGTTTATGCCTGTGTGTGTTTAATGTGCTACTCTCTGTGCCTATTAATTGCCCCTTAGGGATAAATGAAGAGCTTTGTCTAGTTGTTTAGTTAAGTGTCAGTAATGGAGGAAGCATGAAGTCAGCCAATCTGAGGGCCATATGCCACCTTTAAAGTGGGCAATCGTCTCATTGTGACCGATACACAACCCTTACCGACACATAGCATCTCAGATGTATTTTTAATGCACTGCAGAGCTCAGTCCTTCTTGATCACATCTGTTGAGCACGTTTGACAACTACAGCACCTGAGTGAGAGCATGAGCTTCACCGCAGCACGTTATAGTTCAAAAGGTGTATAGTCCTCTTGATTTGATCCGACTGATTATTCATACGCCAGGCGCAATGCATCATGAATATGCAATGAGTGTTTGGATTATAATATTAGTGGAGGAGGTTAAATGTCTGGCATATCAGCAGAGCAGGTTGTGGCGTCCATCAGCCTGTGCAGCAAATGTGACAATGATTACTTCCTGCTTCCAAGCTTAGAGTAATAGCAAAAAGGAATGTATTAATACCCAATCAACTCTTCTCTTATTCAAATTGTTGAAATTACCTTTACGTTCATACACTGTGAGGATTAATCAATTAGATGCCCATATCTAAAGCTGTACAATAACACAATCAGCCATATTGCTGAATATTTTCATATTCTTCCAGTCACATTTATCATGATTTTTGACTTTCGGGCTCAATTTGTTCATATTGTCAGATTACTTATAATATACAGTATAGCAATATTTATCCTGTTGAACTGCAGTTTATTTAACCTGCAAATACATGTACATCTTTTACATGATTTTTGGTTATTTTTTCATCATTAGGGTTATTACCATAGACTGTATGGATTATGGACAAAGTGACTGTGACGTCACCCATTAGTTTCTGAAGGTTTTTGAGGCCAATCGAGTTGTCACTTGCTGGATGGCGTCTTAAAGCCAAAAACAGGATGCAACCATATTTGGACAAATGGCAGTGGGTCTTACGAAGCGTTCGTGCCAGGGGAATCATGTGAGAGCTAACATTAGCCGTTATCTTACTGATGCGGTAAAACTTCACCACACAGTGTCACACAAAGTCATATCACAGTGTTGCTAGTATAAACACTTACCCGCAGCTGCAGTCTAGTGCATCTCATGTATACCAGTAGTTTTTTTGTCTTGTTGCCGCATTTTATTTGTTGCCTTGTTGCATCATTTCGGTTTTTGTCTTGTTGCCTCATTTTGTTTGTTGCCTCGTTGCATCATTTCAGTTTTTGTCTTGTTGCCTCATATTGTTTTTGTCTTGTTGCATCATTTTGGTTTTTTGTCTTGTTACATCATTTTTTGTCTTGTTGCATCATTTTGTTTTTTGTCTTGTTGCATCATTTTGTTTTTTGTCTTGTTGAATCATTTTGTTTTTTTCTTTTTTCATCATTTTGTTTTTGGTTTTAGTGCATCACTTTGTTTTGGCTTTTTCTTTTAGTTGCATCATTTACAATATTCATGTCTTGTTGCAAAATTTATAATAGTCTTGTGTTGTTGCAACTTTTACAACAATTTGGTCTTCTTGCATCGTTCGACATTTTTACAACTTTTTGTTCTGTTGCATCTTTTACACTGTACATCTCTTACCAATTCAGAACCATAAATAACCCTCTGATTACCTCAGTTTTCACTCAGAACCAAAAATGAAGCTTGATAATTATCAAACTGACTGATGTGAAAATGTTTACTCTAATAGCTCTGAAATATCACAACACTGCTGATAAACACAGCATTTGTCACAGATGGAAAAAACAGCACTGTCCACTTGTCTTTGTGGGCTTTAAGTAAATTAATTAATTAAACAACAGTTCCACAGGTGGTGATTTAACCTACAGCCACAAAATAGTACAAACTTTTGGAGTTGAAGAAGGATGAAAGTTTAAGTGGAATATTTAGTCTTCATCAGTTTCAAATATTGGATTCTGACTGTGCTAAAATACATAAAATTAAGCAATTTCTACATCATTTTCGATTTAGACATCACTTGCTAAGAGCCATTCTCCAAATATTACACAGATTACAAGTTTGGCCTCATAAAGCTGCCATTAAAAAAGATGACTAAAGATATTCTGAATCCTCACGGGGATGTAATAATGCAGAGTATATGTGAGATTAACTTCAAGCAATATGAAAGGTTTTATTTTGCATTTGTGACTTTGGTCCTCATATGTATTCAGTAGAAATGAATGAAAATGATTTAGCCTCAACAATGAATTACGTCTAATAGATTAAAATCTCTCGCATAACTTCACCAGCATCCTCAATTTTCTGTCTACCTCTGAGGAGCCCGAATATTGGCTGTGATTTGTGCACTGATTTATATCTTCTAAATGCAATTAGACAACAACGCAAAACTTTAAAACAATTCTTTTAACACTTAACATCAATCGTCTGGGGAACACATGCAGAAACAGTCCACCTAGAGGCCGCTTCCTGTTGTTTAATAAACCTTCTCTACTTCAAACCTGAAAGGCAAAGAATGTATCTTGACTTTTGCCTGTTTGTCAGAAGAACATTTCAAACTTAGTGCAACCTCTACATCTAGAAGCAGTGTGAGAGAAGAGCAGTGGTGAACCGAACAATGCAATGCGTCAGGTGAGAGTCTGAGAAAAAGCCGTAACATAAACAAAGATATCATTTTTCTGGAAAGTGGTTGTAAAGCTGTGGTTTGTGAGCTGCACCAAGGCTGAGAGGAAAGCTCAAAACAGAGTTATAAACAGCACAGGACATTACAACCACACACCTCCCCTCTCTTGACATCGACAGGTCCTGATGCTTGTGGTGTTCCAATAATATATACTGAACAACAAAAGAAACACAAGTTTTTCTACATAGAATAGGGAGGTCACTAATAATCACACCAAGTTTACAAGAGACGTGCATAGTCTAAAGAACGAGTCTTAGGTGATGAAACGTGTTTGCATCTAAACACGACCGCTGGTGAGCACATGATCAGATTAATGTAGGTGTGGCGTGTATTGACTAAAATTGCACTATCACTAACAACTAGGAATGGCCATTTTGTTTGGGCATGTGAGGCCCACAAAAGCAAATGAAAAAACTGGAATTTCACGATTTGTCATCATGCCACACCTCGCCACAAATCTTCGTGAATGCCACCACAATCTGACACTGCAGCAAGACAGCAAATGTCCACATACGGCGAGGGTCATGACTGAATTCTTAAGACTAAATAATGCACTTACACTTCCCTGGCCAGCATTCTCATCATGTTTGTCACTCATAGAACACTTGCGGGATAATGTGGATCAGAGTGTTCGAGCCCATATCCCCACCCCCAACGCTGTTGTTCAGCTTCACAATGCCTTACAGGAGGAGTGGCAGACTCACAACATGAAATCTGTCATTTAGTGCTTTCAGTGAGACCAAGATTAGCAGCATTAATTACAGCACATGGTGGTCATGCACGTTATTGACTGTACTCTAATCCAGAATGATCTAGATTGTGGAAGTCACTGCTATCGACTCGAAATGCTTTAATTTACCATTGTTTATCACACCTTGTGTATATTCTGCATATATTGTACGTATAAAGTATTACTAGGATATACTTGCAGTTCTTTTGTTGTTCAGTATAGTAAAGGATCCATCCCACCCCAGCCACCACCTCATCAGCCAACTGCCTTCTGGGAGCCGTTATATGAAGGAGCTGAATGCAAACCTATAACAGTGTAATATAATATAGTTTGCAACACACAAAATACTGTCCAATACTGTTTTTTATTCTATTTTATCTCATTCTATTTACTTGATTTTTGGCAATAAAGGCTTTCATGTTCATCTTCATTCAGCTTCCATTAACTACACACAAAAACTCCATGGGAAAGGCATATGGTCAATGATAAGCAAAACAGTCACTTCCATGTTTTCTGATAGGAGTAACTTTGACACTAGTTGTTTTGAATATTTCTCTAGCTCCAAATACTGTGCAATGCTGTTATTGGCCAGAGATGCAAATACACTTGTGTTTGCAACGACATCCCACACACGGCAAAATCACAGAGAAACAAAAGAAAAGTAGAGAATACAGGCAGATTGAGGGGTCTGTGGCTAAATCAGTCAGTTATGTAACACATCTCTGACAGAGGGACAGAAGTGATGACTGACAAGCATAAATAAAGTGATGCTAAAGACTAAAATATGCTTTTTAGCCTGTGTACACAGTACTGAAACCCATCAATACTAGTGATATATAAAAATCATCAAATATCCAAAATCCTACATTTTATACAGTTGCCTTCCTGATTTCTTATTTTTTGCACACATGACACTTAAATGTTTCAGATCAAATGCTAATATTAGACAAAGATAACTTGAGCAAATACAAAATACACTTTTTAAATGATGATTAAACTCATTGATGCTCCAGTCAACAATGTTAGCAAATTAGCTAGCGGCCGATTGTTTGTGGCGGACTGATATAAATGATTAACCCTTTAAGTGACACAGTATGAAATAAAACTTGAAAAGAAATACCGTATTTTCCGCACTATAAACCGAACCTGATTATAAGCCGTACTATCCAAAAATGTCACATTTTTAATTTTTTTCCATACATAAGGCGCACCGGATTATAAGGTGCAGTTGCGTCATGCACCCACCAGATGTCGCTGTGCTACACCAGAAGTGACAGTACTGCCTGCAGTTGCGTTATGCT
>JAQQAE010002506.1:0-22157 GCA_029823295.1 Pseudamia nigra | reverse complement strand
ATGTGTCAGCCCTACAATGAACTGGCAACTCATCCAGGGTGTACCCTGCCTTCGCTCAAGTCAGCTGGGATAGGCTCTAGCACCCCCAACCCTCACGAGGATTAAGGGGTAGAAAATGGATGGAATCCAGGTGGTGATCTTTTTTTGGCCAGGCAGTCTAACTTCTTCAGAAAATTGCCAATGAAAAAGGTCATTATTCTGTGTATGTAGTAGTCTTTAGACTGACTATTATCTCATGTCACCTTGGGAATGACATGTGCTTCAATCAGTCAGAGTTCTCATTAAAAGTGGGTAACTTACAGGGAAATCAGTGTGTGTGACAGAGTTATAAAGAGAACAAATCTAATGAACACACTACTTTGTCAACACCCTTACAGAAATGTTTAACGGACACGTATAAGCTGTACATATATACTGTACATTTAAGTGTTATAATATGGGACCTTTAAATACAGTTTAGGCAGTAATGCCTCCAAATACAGCTCTTAAATAAAGCATCCATCCATCCATCTTCTACCGCTTCTCCATGGGGGTCAGGTCGTGGGGGCAGCAGCTTCGGCAAGGAAGCCCAGAAGCCCAGCTACTTCATCCAGCTCTTCTGAAGCGTTCCCAGGCCAGCCGAGAGTCAAAAAAGCCTGATAGGACTCCTTCTTTAGCTCGACAGCATCCCTCACCGCCGGTGTCCACCAACGGGTATGAGGGTTGCTGCCACAACAAGCACCAATCACCTTACAGCTGCAGCGCCGATCAGCTGCCTCAACAATAGAAGCACGGAACAAGGCCCACTTGGACTCAATGTCCCCCCTTCTCCCCCAATATATGGTTGAAGCTCTGCCAGAGTTGGGAATTGAAGCTCCTCCTGACAGGAGACTCTGCCAGACGTTCCCAGCAGACCCTCACAGTACGTTTGGGCCTGCCAGGTCTGACCGGCATCCTCCCCCACCACCAGAGCCAACTCACCACCAGGTGGTGATGGGTTAACAGCTCCGCCCCTCTCTTCACCCAAGTGTCCAAGACACGCGGCTGCAAGTCCGACGATACGAACACAAAGTCAATCATCGAACTGCGGCCTAGGGTGTCTTGGTGCCAAGTGTACATATAGACACCCTTATGCTTAAAAAAGGTGTTCGTTATGGACAGTCCATGACGAGCACAGAAGACGAAAAATGAAGCACCACTAAGGTTCAGATTGGGGGGCCATTCCTCCCAATCATGCCCCTCCAGGTCTCACTGTCATTACCCACGTGAAAGTTGAAGTCCCCCAGCAGGACAATGGAGTCCCCATCAGGAGCATTCTCCAGCACCTCCTCTGAGGACTCCAAAAAAGGTGGGTACTCTGAACTGCTGTTTGGTGCATAAGCACAAACAACAGTCAGGACCCGTACCCCCACCCAAAGGCAAAGGGAGGCTACCCTCTTGTCCACCAGGGTTAACCCCAATGTACAGGCGCTGAGCCAGGGAGCAATAAGTATGCCCACACCCACTCATCACCTCTCTCTGTGGGCAACTCCAGAGTGGAAGAGAGTCAAACCGTCTTGAGGACACTGGTTCCAGAGCCCAGACTATGCATTGAGGCGAGCCTGCCTATATCTCTCCACCTCGCGCACCAGCTCAGGTTCCTTCCCCACCAGAGACGTGACATTCCACACCCCCTGAGCCAGCTTCTGCAACCAAAGATCAGTCCGCCTGGACCCCTGCCTGCAGCTGCCACCCACAATACAATGTTCCTGACCACCACAGCCCCTCCCACGGGTGATGAGTCCATGAGAGGGGGACCCATGTTGCCTTTTCAGGCTGTGCCAATCCGGGTCATTCCATGTCAAGTGTCTGAATTTAAGAGCATCTCAGATTTGACCGAAAATATTCCAGTGATTTTACACACTTCGTAACAGGAGGAGTCCCAAATTTTAGCTCTCTACTCCCAATTGTTCTGTCATAAAAATATTTTTTGCAGCTAACTTACGTGCATTTTCAAACCAGCGTTTTCTAAGGAGCCACTTTCAAATTCCTACATCTACAAAAGTATTTAAGCTAGGTCCTTAAAATTTTCAAGGGTTAAAATCTGCCACCATTGCTGAAAGAATCTGTGCTTCCAAGAGTGTGGCTTGGGTATGTCATAAGATTCTTGGTGCCCAAAAGCTCAGTTTTAAAACTAGAGACTTGATGTTGCACACACACCTTCCCATGTACGCATGTTGTGTATGTTGTATTGTAAAACTGCCCTTCTGTGATGAATGGTGTAGAAATTTTGACACTTGAAAACAGACAAAAACTCATTTTGTGAATTATTTGGCATGCTGTAGCAAAATGATGACACCAGTCACCAACATAAAGCTGACTGTTTTAGAAACATCAGATTTTTGATTTTAACATTTCAAAAATTTGTGATGGTGTTGTCAGTCATTTTCTCAAAATTAATTTTTGAAATTTTGGTATTTTTGTACACATCCAGGATTCATGGCTTTTGAAAGCATACACAAATGATAACAAAATGCAACAAGTGCTGATATGAGTTCAATTTTATTTGTTAATCAGTTTACCGGTAAAATTTTTAAAGTTTTGAACATATTTAAATATGTTTGTATAAGTTTAGAAACTAGTTTGGGGCATGGCGCTCTAGGCTAAAAACTGTCTGAGCATGTCATAGATTGTTGATGTCAGAGGGTTTGGGGATAATCCTGGTGATGTCAAAAAATTACTGCAACCTACTATGTCTGAGTATGGACCACAAAAAGTAATACTAACCTCTAAAATATTTAAAACTACATTACATGACTCACTTGTGATGAAACACATCAGTAGTGGAGATAACATCCGACAAACTTGGAAAACATTTTATAAATAGGTGACAACAGCCCGACTCACTTCTTTCTGTCTGAAAGTCATTTTAATCCTTCCTTAATTTCATAAAGTAGACGCCTCCACATCATGAAATTTGCCTACAAAAAATACTCCTGGGATAGAGAACAGAGCTGTGTAATGGTGAGGAAAAAGTGACTAAAATATTCCAAATACTTTCACGGCTATTGATTATTTTTAGTTCTCAATGGTAAAAACAATGGAAGTAATTCATATCTTGCGATCGTCTGTTCTCCTGATGTCCCTGAACACTGCTTGTGTCACACCCACACCTGGACACACGCAGACACAAATCACCGCAGTCTCAGGGTGCTTTCACAAAACAGAATTTAGTCCGCTTAAAGCGGACCAGAGTCCAGACCACTTGCAAGTTCGGTTTGTTTGGGCTAGTGTGAAAGCGGACCAGTTTGTTTTGGTTCGGACTAAAGAACCGGACCGAGACCACCTTCTGGAGGTAGTCTCGGTACGGTTCGGTACACCTCCATCTGAACTCCAGTGCGGTTCGCTGATGGTGAGAACTCTGACCAGTCCCAATTCGGCCCCATTGTTTGTAATGTAGCACTTTTTGGTCTACGGAGGCTTCCGTAGCAAGCTGCGATGTACATTTCAAGAAACTAGTAAGCTTCTCTACGTCAGAGTCTTTTGATACGTCTTCTCCATGCCAAAAAGAAGCGCACAGTGTTTTCGACCCGAGTACGATTTCCATGCTGGAACAATAACAGTATTTGTGCGTTTTGCACAAACAAATAATAATAATAAATTGCCACCATAAACAAGTAAAACAGTACCATTCATTATTCCGAAATAAAGCTAAATCCGATATTTTTGTCTGCTGGATTTTTCCCTCTACAAATGCTGTGCCAATCAGCTCTCACTTACGTCACCCAAAACACATTTTGTATTTTGTAAACAGCTCCACCACATGGTTGGGGGGATATACAACATTCATAGTGGTTGGTTTGTTAGCAAAAACACTGGTATGAATGTGGACCGAACTAGTTGAGAATCACAACATTGTAACAACTTGTGGGTCCAATCGAACCACTTTAGCGGACTAACAGGTGTGAAAGCACCCTGAGTATCTCTCTGACGTGTCAAACTAATTTAGAGGGTGGAGTTAGACTTTAAAGATTTTGAGTTCAGAATGAACAAAGCAGACACAGACTCTAATGAGAGACTAGAGAAATGTATTTGCAACCACCCTGGAGCACATGAGGGGGGCATTCAGTAAGTTGCAATTTGTTTCGCAACTATAGATTTGTATATTACATACTGAACCTGTAAGTGCAAGGTAGTGGTGTAAACTAGTACAGTGACCATGGGAAATATTACATTTAGCCTTGTTTCTGTATTGTTGCTGTTTATAAGACAACCTGTAAGAGCTAACATGCGGCTGTTGATAGGTTGACAGGTGTGAGACAGCTTTCCCCCCATTGAGCTGAATCTTCAAAAGGTCTTTTAACTGAATAAAAACTGAAGAAGTTTCCCGGATGGGTGGCGAAACGTTTTCAACCAAATTTCCAGTCCAGTCGATGGAAGAAAAAACCACACGCCTTGGATACTATGACCTGGATGACTGAGAATCTTCACAGACAAACGGAATAAAAAGAATATATTCTTTCTGACAGATGACTCTACTGTAGTTGATGCCAGCAAAGGTATGTTATGAGGATCTCCTAAGGATGTAAAAGTATCATAATATTTACCTTTACATAGTAGGCCACATATTGAGTTGCAATTAATTTCTTTCTGTTTTCTGTTAGCCAACCTGCTAATTGGTGTTTTTCACATTATATACTGTTAGCATGCCACTGTTATCAGGTAAAATTATATTATGTTGATGTTAAACTGAAATTAATTTTAGGTGTTGAATATTATTTTGTTCCAAAAGTTAGCAGTGCCCCCGTGGAAATGCTAGACAGAGTTGAGACTTCACAGCAGTTGTCCCCAAACTACTGGAGTCTATACTGTACATTCTTTGTCTTTCATTTTCCGTCGTCCAAAGCATTCAGCATTTCCTGAGTCAGATGTCTCCAGGCAGAATCTGTCCATAGTGGCTGGCATTAAAACCTCATCATCTGCCAAACACAGAGACTGGCAGGAAAGGTCAAGACACAGAGGGTGGTAGGAAACTGGCATCGCTCACTCAAATTCACACATTAGGGCAGATTAACATTTACACACTCATTCTGCACACACACTTATCCATACATACTGTGTATGGAAAAAATATTGAAAGCCAAGGTATGGTGTATATTATTAAAAGAAACACCAACACAGAAAAGCAAACTAACATACAGTAAATATGAACACTAGACAAACTATATGAAGGCAGCATACACTGCATGCTGTAAACATGTAGTCTCATACATTTTTGATCCATACATACAGTAAACACACAATAAAGTTTGTAAGATTGCTCCTGTCATTCCTGAATGTAAACCCAGTCAGATGTCTTGCTGAGACTCTATGGATATTTTATGGGTCTGCTTCATGAATTGCAATGAATCTTTCATTAGGTTGCATTTCACTGTGTGAGCATGTATTCAGGGTGTGTGTGTGTGTGCAAACATCCATGTGTAATGCACAGCTAGCAGATAGCAAAGAAAAAGAATAAACAAATGCCTTTTTGTTGTGTTCCTTTAAGAGACCAGTGGCTTTTTGTCTTACATGTTATATTCATTTTCTCTTGTGAAATCTTAAATTCAGTTAATCCAGACTGAATTGTTTTGGTGCTAATAGGAGTATTCCTGTTGTGGCATGGCGCCATCTTATGGTAGATACCAGTCACCCTCTAAGGCTTTGCTGCAGAATAAAATGTTTAAAATGATGATGTTTGATGATACTTTAGCATTATGAGTCTCTTATCTCCCTGTCTTGTTTTTCATTTGCATCAGATCTAGTGCAGAGTTCCAGGCTGACAACCAGATGTTGTGAGCCATCGCAACACAACTCAGGAATCCAGTCCATGTGGCTCTGCAAAGCACCAGATGGAGATAAAAGTTGTCAACCAACTGCAGCAAACCAAGAATTTTATATGCACAGTGGCAGTGAGAATTTTTGGACATATATCAGTAAGAATAACATCTGGAGCATTAGAAACAGGAATGTTCCAAATCAGACTAGAGTAAACCTGCCATACTGTGCCAAAAATGTTCAAACTGGGTTTCATAGTGCTGAATGTACAGTAATTCATTTTTTTTATTATTTATCTGTCCTCATTTTAAGTTTTGTGTCACCTAAAATAGCCATGACTTCTGGGGTTTATTGAAATCTTTGAGTGTACATGTCAGGGGCAAAGGAATTATATGTGTCTTGTTCACACAGCTGTTCACGAATGTCCTATTTAACAGCTTTTATTGAACAGCTCCAGCTCTGCTACAGCTGACGTGTCAGTGGACCATCTGGAGAGAATTACAACAAACAAAACTGCAACACTGACCAACAGAGTATGAACTGTTTTGGTTATTTCCACATCTCTCACCCCCTTTTTCTGTTTTGTGTTCCTCTCTCATACCTTAAAGGAACAACTTCCTACATAAATCCAAAGGGAGAAGAGTGGGAGTAAAGCAAAAAAAAAGGAGGGGGGGAGGGGCAGAGAAATGCAGAGGAGGTGGGGTGAATGAGGAAATAACTGATCAGACAAACAAGGAAGAAGAGTCTGGAACGACAAAACTAGAAAAAGAATGAGCAAAAAGAATAGCCAGCTACTGAAGGATCATCAAGAGTCCTGAAACGCAGTCAGACAGTCGTAGCCGTGACTGAAACCCTTTTGAATGACTCTTTGTTGGTTTATTTTCAGTTTGTTGTATTCTGCTGGAGGAGAAATTTTATACATGAAACAAAAGGCAGACAAACATATTGTAAAGTTGCAGCAACAGTTGTTTCAGTGCCAAGTTGGAGACAGAAGCTATGGTAATGTCAGGCGAAGTGATTCCTCTTCTTTCATTCCTGTGCTTGGCGATGGGCTCAGTCCAAAGCCAGGGTTCCTCCAAGGATGCCTTCATCATTCGTTTCTTGGAGAAGAGGCTGACAGAGATAGAGGTAACTGGTTTACACACTTCCATGCAATTTCAACAGCTGCAGTCCTCACTAAGGAACCATAATGCTCAGATAACATACCTTGGCCCTTAATTGCTGCTTTCCATCTGATCCAGAATAGAGCAGCAGAAAACAGAAATAAGTACATGCGCTGGTATTATGTTAATTTGCTTCAATGGAACAAACGGCACAAACAATTAGTACTCACTAAAATCACTTCATAGTATAATTTTTGCTGTAAAACAGCCAAAGTCTACAAGTAAAACATTAGGCCTAAAGGGTAATGGTAAATCCGGAGTGAGCTGGTACCATACAGTAAAATCTTTGCATGTAGCATCTCAGTGCTGTAGGCTGTAACACCTACAGTAGCTAGAATTCAAGTACAGTAGCATCAGCCAAAGTTGGTTCATATTTGAACTGGTAATAAATGATCCTTTATTCTGTGGCATAAAAACACAAGTGTTCAAGCAAATCTGAGTCAGAGCTTTTTTGTAAAAGAAAGATTGAGTTATTTCTGCTTTCAAGAGGTTTCTCTAACTTGCTGTAGCTACTATGAACAAAAGTGGTATCTACCAGACAGTGGTGTAAATTTAATAGTCTAATAATAGCAAAGACAATGCTTTCCAACATTGGCTAACATGAGCTAGTATCAGTCAGTGTTACTGGTCATTAAGTAATTTTGAGTGACCATTTGAAGCTTCAAAACACCATTTATTTATAATATGAATAATGTAATGTTCTAAGTGTCTATTCTGTGCTCTTCTTTATTTTACATGAGGAGCGTCTTAATCACTGTGAGCAAAACACAATACGAGCCACCCAGAAGACATATGACGTTGCCACAGAAATAAGGGGTTATGTGACCATTATCACTCTTCTAAGGTAGGTACGAATAATCTGATTAAATAGCGAGTGAAGTACTGAGAGTAAAGATAATTTATGACCGTATGAATGATCTTATTCCTAAGAGCAGAGGTGGAACGCCAGGGGATGCGTATGGAACGGGTGGAGAAAGAGTTGAGTTTGAAAAACACACTCCCCACACTGTCTGACATCGAGATAGAGGACACCCTCGTGGAACAACAGAAACCTGTTTCAGATACTCAACTTCCCTGGCCAATTCAAGTGTTTTTGCTTGCTTTCATTTGCCTGTTTGTTGCTGTTCTTCGTTGGCATGAAGAGGGGCGATTTTAGAGCCTGTTGGGGCCTTTGGAAAACTCCCACAAGGCCTGTCGAAACAGAATCAATCATGATTATAAATTATCTGTTCAACTCTGCACATCTACAGAATTTCAAAAGTATGATAATAAAAAAAATACTATCTAGCAAAAAGTATGTAGATATTTGAAACCTGAAAAAATAACAATGCTAATTTAAATTTTGCATCCTTACCAAACCATTTAAGGATTCCAGTTTACAAAGAGAGAAACTGACATTTTTACAGTTGTTGAGATTAAAACCTCAACATTCAAAGTGGCTAAATCACCACCAAGCTGCTAACTTCTCAGTGTGCTATTTGGTCCTGACGTGGTCTTTCAAGGCTTCATCCTTGAAAATCTGTTTGTGGTTACCTACACCCATGATAATAGGAGGGTCATTCTTTTCTACACAGGGTTGTTTCCTTGTGTTCTACTTTCAGTCTTCAACCCCTGTACATCTACTATTGAAATGGAGACATTGTACATCAATACAAGATCCTAGCAAAACACAGACTCTAGCGCAAACTTCAAGCGCTCATGAATAATATGCACTGAACCTTTAAACAGAGTGGTTTTACATTCTGCTGTAAAATTTTTTAAAAATGCGTGTCTGGAAAGATAAAGTCTCCGGAATGATTTGGCAGAATATAGGGCTTGGGAATGTGACGTCAACAACGCAATGCATTTTGGGACCTATGGACAACACATGCAACTCGCCATAGCCATTGTATGAAGATAACCTCCATATCAAACCAGAAGTTTCAATATTGAATCGCTTTTTACAGTGGTTGGTCCTTGTATTATTGATTCCAACAAGCATTCACATGACTGCTGGAAAACCAAAGCCAGGCAGAACGCTACTGACAAAAAGAAATCAACGATCAGCAATCTCTGAGCTAACAGAATGGCCCCAAATGGCCTGAAATACAGAAAATTAAAAAACATAATCAGTGTTACTTCATGTTGTGTTTTTTTCACTTGGACACTTGAAACTGCTATGACAAAGACTGTATGGCAGAGACAAATATGCAACGTAACTTGATAAATACAATGGTCTTCTAATTTTCTGCTCTAAATATTTGCAGATCTTGTACCCAGCCAAAATTTCTCATATGTGAAAATGTTTGAAAATATTAGCATTGCTACAGTAGCTCAGCCAAAATCTATTGACCGCTATGTGTGCTCATACACAGCAGTTCCTCCCACTGTATCTATTGTGCCGTTCTATCTATCATTTCCCAACATCCATACAGAAGTCTTTACTAGGTGCAAAAAATGGTACAGATACAGTATACCTAAATTTAACTGTCACTATATGAGACCTTTAAATGTGAGTATGTTTGTGGTTTCCTGGCAAATATATTCTGACAGTCAGTAAAACTTTTGGGTAAAGATTTGTCTAATACTTTGCTTTTCATTGATTCAAAGCCTGAAAACAAACCCTGGAACTGATATGAAAAAAACAATAGCAACATATTGTCAAGAATACATCGTTGCCAATTTTAAGTCAATACTGGGTATGACCCCCATTTGCTTTGATACAGGTGGTAATGTCCTGACACATGCTTCACATCAGGTGACCAATCCTCCAGAGGGGGTAGAGTCCCATTCCTCCTGGGGCGCCAATGCTGACTGCAGCCTGTTATGTGGACGCGCAACCCTGCTGTTGTTCAAGCTGCTAGTGGGGTTGGGGTCTGTGGGTGTGGCAGCCATGGGAGATATTTGCCCCTTGTGTCTGGAGGTTCGCTGTAGTGATGTGTGCAGGATGTGGCTGAGTGTTGTCCTGCTGGAGGACTATCACATTATGGTTCATCCCTTGAAAGTCACGGCATTTTGGCTTACACAGAAATGTACAAAAATGAAAACGGTGGCCTATCTCGCTCCCTAAAATCTGTACACAGCCTTTGTGTAATGTTGGAATGACACTTGGTCCAGTTTTTGCAAACTGAGTACCCATGTGCATTGAAGTGTGTCAGCAGCATAACACACCAACTAAATAAGCAGTCATATATTCAGGCATCGAACAGGTTTTCATTGATTATCAGTATAAATAAAGAGATAACATGAACCTTAAACTTAATATGGACTCAACTTAATGAATTATATCACTAAACTGCTCTTGTACAAGTCCATCCTCCAGTCTGTTTAAGAATATTCAATATTAATATTATCTCCTAACCTGTTGAATTAGAGGTCATCTGATGTACTTTTCACACAGGAGTTCCTACTGTACAGTGTGCATTTAACAGCTGTTACTGAACATCCTTTGCTCTGTTAGAACTGACAACGTGTCAATGGGCCATCTGGAGAGTATCGCAATAAAAGACTGCATGACTGACCGGTAGGTTCTGAAATGTCTTGGTTATTTCTCTCTCTACAGTCTGTCTTCTCTTTCTCTTTTGGTTTTCTCTCTCATACCTCAGAGACACCAAGTCCCAAATCCGGAGAGAGGAAGGGTGGGCGTAAGGGAAAAAGGAAAAAAAAAGAAAATGAGTGAGGAAGAGAGATGTGGAGAGAGGGAGAGAGAGAAGGGCTGGGTGGGACTGTGGGTGAGGTTCAGTTGGATCCAAAACCCACTGAGGCAACGAGTGATTAGAGAAACAAGGCAGAAAATTCTGGAGCTCCAACTCCAAACAGGATTAAAAACAACGTAAGCAGGAAGAACAAGTATATCCAGCCAATTAAAGGACCATCAAGGATTCCTTTCAACTCAGCAAGACTGACTGGAGCCATTTGGAATAATATTTTTCTTTGGGTCTATTTTCAGTGTGGAGAACTATTTTAGTGGTTTGTATGCTGCAGGAGAAACTGTGTGCATGAAAGGCTCTTGTCTTCACTGATAGGGTATGTAAGACAGATTTTGTAAATTTTTTCCTCAAGCAGCAGAAGTACTTGGAGTGCCAAGTTAGAGACAGAAATGATAGCAATTTCAGACAGAGTGGTTCTCCTTCTCTTACTGGCTGTGGGCTCAGTTCAAAGCCAGGGTTCCTCCCAGGATGCCTTCATCATCCAGTACATGGAGAGGAGACTGGCTCAGATGGAGGTAAGGGCTGTCTCTACTTCCATGTGACTTCAAATTACTGCACACCTCAGGGTGACAGAGACATCATAAAATATTATCTATTTTTCTATCTTCTTTACTATATACTGTATGTAAGTACTACTGAATGTTTGCTTTAATGCAAGAAACATCTACACCTAAAATGAGCACCGCTGTGAGATAAAATAATTATAGTGCTAACATGCTGAGATTGTCTGCATGCATTGGTTGGCATCAGCTTAGCTGGCTGCTTTTATAATGTCTTCCTGTTGTGCTAAAACAAAAGTTTTCAATGAATAGTTTCTATAGACAAAAAACAACTATAGTATATATGCATTTGTATCAGTAATACTGTGTGTATCACAATGTTTCTGTTGTAATGGTTTCAATTTTAGACGGGGTTACATTATGTTGTAGGCTACAATTATAACCAACAATGGTTTGAGTATAATGTCTGCTAGACAGCAGGTGGTGTACAAGTTACAATTAGAGGATTATGGTAAATAAGATACAGACTTATACAATAGGCTACAACCATTATTTACTGTAGCTAATACCCATGTAACCTTGAGGTATTTTCAGATAACATTTCTCAACATAAGCCACTGGTCATGAAAAACCTTGTAGGGGTGTGACACAGAAATATATTGTAAGAAAGTACAGTATTGAGTTATTTGTCCTTTCAAAACATTTGCTAAAAGTTTATACTGTATGTAGCCTAACGTTTGTTAAAACCACTGTAAAGAACTGATAATTGTACAACCCCAATTTCAAAAATGCTGGGATGTAAAAAAACAATGCAGTGATTTGAAAATCTAAAAAAAAAACGGTTTTATTCCCAGTACAACATAAACAACATACTGTAGATAATGAAACTCACACATTTTACCATTTCATGGAAAATATTAGCTCATTTGAAAATTGATGGAAACAACACATGTCAAAAAAGTTGGAATTGGAGCAACAAAAGGCTGGAGGAGCATTTGCAAACTAACTGGGTTAACTGGCAACAGGTCAGTAACATGACTAGGTATCAAATGAGCATTTTAGACAGACAGTCTCTCAGATGTAAAGATTGGCAGAGGTTCATTCATCTACAACAAACTCAGCCTAAAAATTGTGGAACAGTTTCAGAAAAATGTTCCTTATTGAGGCATTCATTTGACCAAACAGTTTTCCATTTTGCCTTATACAATTTTAAATTAACTTTGACCCATAGAAGATGACAGCATTTCTGGATTTTGTTCACTTATGGCGTCTTCTTTGCATGATACAGCTTTAACTTGCATTGTCCGGTGAACTGTGTTCACAGACACTGATTTCTGGAAGTGCTCCTGAGCCCATGCAGTGATTTCCAGGAGAGAATTATGCCTGTTTTAGATTTAGGGCCACCTGAGGGCCTGAAGATCACAAGCATCTAGTTTTGACCGTTGACCTTGTCCCTTGCATACAGAAATTCTCTGAATTTTTTGATTGTATTATACATTGTAGATGGCCGAATCTTCAAAGTCTTCACATTTAGGAACATTTTTTCTGGAGTTGCTCCAATTTTTAGATACGTACAGTTTGTGACAGATTAGTGAACCTCTTTCCACCTTTACATTTGAGAGGCTCTGTCTCTCTAAAATGCTCATTTTATACCCAGTCATGTTGCTGACCTGTTACCAGTTAACCTAACTAGTTGTCAAATGCTCTTCCAGTTGTTTTTATTTGTGCCAATTACTTTTACAGCCTTTCGTTGCCCCTGTTCCAACTTTTGTGAGATGTGTTGCTGCTATCAAATTCAAAATTAGCTAATATTTATGGATTGGTAAAATGTTTGTTTTTTTTTCATCTCATATACTGTTTATGTTTTATTGGGAAAAAAATGTGGGTTTGTGAGATTTGCAAACTGTTGCTGTTTTTGTTACATTTTACCCAATGCCAGATGTTTTTAGAATTGTGGTTCTCTAACAGTGGGACAAATGATATACATTATCTAATTTGTTCACAGCACATGTAGCAAAAGTTACAGAAAAGTTACCTTGTATGACGCAGCAAAAATTGGATTCAAACCATAGACTGTATATATTATGGACAAAGTGACATCTTGGAGCTTAAAACAGGATGCAACCATATTTGGATGAATGGGCTACCAGAGCATAGCAAGCCAGGGGACTCATGGGAAAGCTAATGCTAGCCACTAACAAAATCATACTACTGTGTTGTTAGTGTAAATACTTACCCACAACTGCAGTTCAGTGTATCTCAGATAAAATTGCCCATACTGAATAAATAGAAGATACGAAGGTCCGACTTCACCAGCAAGTCAAGTTACCATAGCGACATGTCAATCAAACCCCCACACGGCAGTCATTTGCCAGATTATTCGCTGTAATATCTTAATAATGAAGCAAAAAGTTAAAGATGGACCATCACATTACTTATTAGAGGATCCAAGTAAAATGTTTGACACCATGATGAACCATGAAAAAAAATTATTTGCTTAGTATTTTCAGATAGAAGTCCAATGTATCACTATGGGAAAAAAGATTCTTGGAGCCGGACGATCGATTCCCCAGTGGCCAAGCAGTGGAATTACAACGTAACGTTACTTTCACATTGGCCTCACTGAACAGCCCCGGTCGTTACCCCTTGATTCAAACACACTGAGCTCAAGAACATGCTTACACCTTTAGGGGTTATGTTGAAATGTTTAACAAGCCTGCTTAGCCTTAGTAACCAGTAGCTTATGGTTATTGTTAGCTCATACATTTACTGCTAGTATGCTTTATGCTCTCTCGTCGTGCTGTTATTATGCTCTGTATGTGAATTTTAAAATAAGAGCATGCTTAATATTATAAATAAATTGTGATTTCAAGCTGCAAAAAGGCACATGCTTACCCAGGACAGTACAATATTTATTGCTGCTGCTAATATACTATGGTGAGCTACCATGTGCATTTACAGCTTGAAATCACAATTTATCTATAAATAAAAACTACAGTACCAATACACTACAATATTTACTGCTACTGTAGCATCCTGTTTAATTTTAATGACAGCTGGTTAGCCATATGTTAACATGAGCTCTGAAAGCATCTTAGTTATTGTGGCATCATGCTTAAAGGTTCTGCTATTGCTGTTAAGCCACATACAGGAATTTTATCATATTTTTTGTATCATAACGCAGTTGTAAAACTAAAATACAATTATCGATGCCACAGCCCTCCTAGTAGGCTACATACTGTACTAATATAGCTTAGCATATTTTAGCTAACAGTTAAAATGATGAAATGTATTTTAATTTACGCAATTTATCTTGTATGCATTTTTTCTCTAACATTAGGAACGTGTCAATCAATGTGAACAGAACATAATGAGTGTCACCCAGAAGTCATATGACCTCTCCTCTGAAATTAGAGGTTATATGACTACCCTCACTGTTCTGAGGTAGGTAGGAATAATTTACTGAAATAGTCAATGAGGCACCTAGTATGTGCAGTATTTAGTGAGTGCAAAAATACTCATGTTAAGACCTTTGTCACACCATAGATCAGACGTGAAGAGCCAGGTGGATGGTGTATCTACACGTATCGAACGAGTGGAGAGAGAATTAGAGTATCTGGAAAACAACCTCCCCGCCCAGTCTGACATTGAAATGGAAGAGGCACTCCTGGAACAACAGATAAAAGATGCAGAGCTGGACCAGCTGAAAAAGAAAGCCAAGATCAAAGTGGAAAATGGTAGGTCTGCGCAGTGTTACGTGTGTGGTCCAGGGTGTGTGTAGCATTTATGTGTCTTGTATTCAGCTCTAGTGTATCAGAGGTGGAGCGTGAAAATGTGGAGTCCAAGGCAGAGAAACAGAAGTAAAGACACATTCACATCATATCACAGTTGTGTTATCATGTCTGACTTTTTTCAGATTGTAACACAGCCTTGAGTCAAATCAAGTCTCTGAAGATTTTAAAGAAAGTAGGAGACACCTCTGGATCCTGGTTCAAGGACCCATCAGAAGGTTCATCTAAGGTCAGTTCCACTTGTATCCACAGTAGTGATGGACTACATACAGTATAGCAACAGATGTTTTCTTTCAGCACATCTTCCCGTTCTTATCTTGCTCCTAGTTTTAAGTTTAGTAGATGAATGCCAAAACTCTTATCTCAAATATGATCAAGCTAATGTCCTTTTTTGTTGAAACTGCATAGAAACACTGATAATTCACTAAGAGAAATCAGTTTATACTCTGAATTACAGACTAAAATCTGAACTCTCTTCTGTACTGACTGCAAAATTTCAATCTCTCAGGTGTATCTGTTGAGTGGAATTCGTAACAACTCTCTGCTGGAGTACGCTTCTCTTAAAACCTTCACAGAAAGAGCCATCACACCTCCTCCTAAGGTGGTGCAGTTGCCTTCCCATTGGCAGGGGACAGGTCATGTGGTCTACAATAGGTTCATCTATTACCACAAGGCAGACACCCCCAACCAAATATTGAAGGTGTGTAACTAAAAGTGAGAGTCTATATTAAGGTGGTATTTGTAAAGACCCAATGATGCTTAAATACAGCAGAATGTGACATGAGAAAATGGTGACCATTCAGTCTTATGTTAATCTTTGCAGTATTGTGCATGCAAAAATCTTTTTCTTCCATGTTACTTTCGTGGTACCCTCTAATAGTACACACCCATACCATGGATTTAGTGCAGGCTCTGACTGCACCTTGACCTTATGGTTTAAGCATTGGGGTATAATGTGTAATACAAACAATGAAAGACTAATTTCTGAACTTTTGTAGTTCTTCTCCTGTAAGCAATAAGGATGATCAGTGAATTCTGGTACCAGTAAGATACTGGCTCCAACACAGCTAGTACTTACCAGATTAGTTTCAGAATGGCCACTTTGAGACCAATTGGGTTGTCACTTCCTGGTTGACATCTTGGAGCTTAAAACAGGATGCAACCATATTTGGATAAATGGCTACCAGAGCATAGCATGCCAGGGGACTCATGGGAAAGCTAATGTTAGCCACTAACAACATCATATTACTATGTTGTTAGTGTAAACACTTACCTACAGCTGCAGTTCAGTGTATCTCAGGTAAAACTGCCCGTATTGAATAAATAGAAGATACAAAGGTCCGACTTCACCGACAAGTCAAGTTACCATAGCGACATGTCAATCAGACCTCCGTACAGTAGTGATTTGTCAGATTATTTGCTGTAATATCTTAAAAACAGAGCAAAAAGTTAAAGATGGACAACCAAACCACTTATTAGAGGGTCCAAATAAAATGTTTGACACCATAATGACTCATGACAAAAATTTATTCGCTTAGTAGTTTCACAGAAAAGTCCAATGTATCTCTATGGGAAAAAAGCTTCTCGGAGCCCAGTGAATGGCAAACGGCAGTATTACAACTCAAAGCTACTTCCGCATCAGCTTTAGTGAACAGCCCGGGTTGTTGCCCACTGATCACGACACAGATTTCAGTGCTTCTTTCAGTACCTCTGAGGACGTCAGACCCAAAGATACAGAACCTTCACTGCCTCTTCTGTTCAGTGTTCTGTCCATTTCTGCCCAACAGTAGTGAGAAGCAGACATTACAGGCAACTACACTAGGAGCAGGTAGCTATTTAGTCATGTACCTAGTAGCCACTATCAAAAACACAATAAAATACCCAAAGCCCAGTGGTCAAAAGTGTGTTGGAGTGTTTTTATTTAAAACTTAATATGTTAACATTAACATCCATCCATCCATTTTCTACCCCTTAATCCTTTCAAGGGTGGGGGCGAGGGGGTGCTGCAGCCTATCCCAGCTGACTTAGGGTGAAGTCAGGGTACACCCTGGATGAGTTGCCAGTTTATAGCAGGGCTGACATATAGAGACAGACAACCATTCACACTCACATTCATACCTATGGACACTCCTAGCGCATGTTTTTGGTTGTGGGAGGAAACCGGAGTTCCCAGAGATAACCTACACAGACACGGGGAGAACATGCAAACGGCACACAGAAAGCTTAAAAAGTGCTTGATTTTTCAATATTTTCTCTTTCAAAAGTATAGATTTAAGCACCATTGTAAAAAGAAATAATTTAGCACTGGTATCAAAAAATCCATAACGGTGACCAAGCCAAGTAAACAGTTTTACAGATGTCTCATTGTATCAATGTGTTTCTCATGTTTGACATTATGGTCTGTAAAATTATAAAGTGTAGTACAGGCTAGTGACCACTGGGGGAATTTGCTTAAAGTCTCAGCACGCTTTTGGCTTCTTTTTCACATCATAGTTCCATGGCCTAACCCTAAACAATAATGGACTTGAATTCTGATTATTACTAGTCTGAATTGCTTCCAGTCTTAGTGATGTGTTTCGATGTGATTCTTCTCTATGACGAGGAGGTTTAACAATTTCCTGCTGTCTTGCTAATTTGTAGCCATTACTTAAGATTGATACCATCCATTGAAGATCAAAGAATAAGAAAAGGCAATTTCACTGACATTGAAAGTGGAATGAAATAAAAAAAAAACAAATAGAGTTGAACAGTCAATAAAAGAATAAACTTACTATAAAGTAGTCAACTTGATCACTGACAAGAAGATGCAGTTGACTTGTGGAAAAACTAAATGTAGCCATTGAAGAATTGTTCTTAATTATGTAGCATTTATAGAGAAAATTATGGCAGGAAAATATATAAGATGTTTTTTTTTTTCTTTTCTTTTGGGGATGTAAATACACAGTGACATAATTGTTGTATTCACCTGAAATTGCTGATTTGGTTGACACTGAAAGCAGCAGTACCAAGTTCTAGGAAAATGTTACTGTGAATTGTGAATGTGTGGTTTTTACATAAACTACCCATTTTGACAAGGGATGCAATGAAAATGTTGGAATTGGTTTGACGATCCGGTGTGATAGTCTGAAAATGGCTGAATTGATTTACGTGAAACTTGCCAGATGTGTTGACCACAATAGAATCTCCACTGTGCCAGGTTTTGAGTCAAGGATACTTGTGCTTTCAGGATAGGTGGCACTTTTGGGTATAACTCAAAGACATAACTCAAAAGTGTTGGAACCAATTCAGTTGCAAATTTGCTACGATTATTGACCACTGAACTATTGTGTCTCCATCCTGTCAACTTTGGCGATAGGTGGCACTACTGCTCAGACCTACTAAAGACATAATTCTGCCATTATGTTATTTGGCGGCCAGCTTTTCAGCAGATACCTTGCAATCACTGGAAATTGAACAACCTGTAGTTTTGACTTTGTGCTTGCCTGTATGTACGTTAAAACTTACACTCAGTTTTGATGTGCAGGCTCAGGCCTGAGTGTTGCCAGTACCGCACATTACTATAAATGTAACTAAAGACCAGGCCTGTTAGTACAGTTGGCCACAGGAGTATTGTTTTGTGGAATATCAACAGACTGTCCCTGCAGAAAGAAGTGAAAACAAACAGGTCAAGAGGTCCTGAGACACACATCTTTGGGTAGGGCTGATTTCTAAGGGCTAGTTTCTTAATCTCTGTTTTCCATTTTCTTTGATTTCTTGGTAGAGTGTGCCACAACAAGCTATTTTCATCTGAGCCCTTAAAGTAAGCACTTTGGAGGGTACATTAGTGCCTAAAAAGTGAGAAGTGTCTTGTCATTTTCATATCAGTAGTTCAGGTATTAATCCATTTTCACTGGATTCTGTGAAATAAAGGTAGACCTGCTGAATGCTACAGTGGTGGATAGCATGTTGCTACCAGGAGCAGGTCGTCTGCCTGTCTACAGTCTCAACCCAAACACCTACCTGGACATGGCTGTGGATGAACTCGGCCTCTGGGTCATCCACGCAGACCCAGACTATGGAGGAAACCTGGTCATTACCAAACTGGATAAAGGTAGATGGTGTCATGCTTACAGAAATGCACCGAAGCAATGAAAGCAAAAACACACTGTAGTTATCAACTTCTTTTTAACTGAAAAACTGTTCTCAATTCAGGAAGTTTGGCAGTCGAGTACACTTGGGATACACGGTGTAAAAGTCGTGATGCTGAAGGAGCCTTCCTCATATGTGGAACCCTCTATGTGGTCTACAACACACGTTATGGTGGACGGTCAACAATACAGTGTCTCTATGACATTCATGACACCATTCACAGGTTGAACAGACAAACACACGGATACTCTCCAAGCACACAGAAGCAGAAATGCTTGTTACCATGTAATTATGAGCTCCCCGTGTACCTTGTAATTACAGGGTCCGCTTTGTTGTAATTATAACAAAGCCAAGCATCCTTTAATGCTACTGAAAAAATGCAGTATTTTTTTTAACATATTAGAGAAAAATCTGATAAAATATACCTGTTTATGCACTGTACTGTACAGTATATGGAGTTAGTGGGTCATATCACATGGAGGCTACTGGACTGCAATTAGTTTGTAGTCAAATATTTTTGGAAAGAACATTTGATCACCAGGGCACCAGTAAATTCAGCAGTTTTCCTTCATTTTAGATGCCATAATTATCTAAATCTCCTGATTTTTTTTATTTTGTGTATTCTGCAGTGAGGAGAGTCCTGTGATGTTCTTCCCAAAGCGCTACACCACCCACAGCAGCATCCACTACAACCCCAAAGACAAGCAGCTGTATGCCTGGGATGACGGCTACCAGACTGTGTACAAAGTGGAAATGCGTAGAAATGATGAAGTTATAGTTCCATGAAACAGATAATTTGCTATTTCCACATTTTAAAAATCATCCCAGTGATATTCAGAGGGCTGTCAAATTACAGGAAAAACACCTAATGGGTGGATGACAGTATCCACATCAGTACAGGTATGACACAGTGAACAGTATATTAAGTCACCACATGTCACCCAGGTATTGACCTCACCCCTTCAGTACAGTTCACAGACTGCACAATGAACATCTTACTAACACACTTACATTTTTTTTAATTTGTCACCTCTTGTAAACGCATTAGGTCGGTAAAGATGTTTAGAAATGCTTTTAATCTAGTATGATCCTTTGCTGGCAATGGATGCTACTTTCACTATTACTATGTTTTCATTTCATTTTCTGCATTTTGTATCAGCATAATAAAGAGCATTTACTTAATGTATGTGTCATTAAGCATTTACTTAATAGGATGCTGAGTTTGGAACTGCCAGGCAGAAGGTCTCGAGGACGACCAAAGAGAAGATTTATGGATGTGTGAAGGAGGACATGAAGGTAGTTGGTGTGAGAGAAGATGCAGAGGGTAGGGTGAGATGGAGGCAGATGATTCGCTGTGGCGACCCCTGAAGGGAACAGCCGAAAGGAAAAGAAGATGTGTCATTAAATGAAAGAATTCTGAAAAGGACATGCTTTACATTGATATATTAATATATTTATACCGAGTATACTAACACACAATATATTAATACTAACACACTTTTCAGGCAAATTACATATGCAGTTACAAGGTTGGACCTGTTAGAGTTGGATTTTTAAAGCTGATGAACATATGCTTAAGCATGATTGATGACATATTGGTGTCGTGTTTGTGTTCAGTTTTACATGCATTATATAGATTTTAAGCTGGTCTCAACCCTTTCCCTACATTGCATGAGACTAATTGTGTTCAAAATATCATTAAGTTATTTAACGTTATAAAAAACACTGACCAGTGTAATTTTGTTGTCTCTCCCACTCGATGCTGAACATTTTGAGACACAAGCATCATGGTACTGTAGCTGTAGTGGTCATTGAACCGAATTGAACTGAATTGCTCACAAAAAAAAAAAAATCAATTGAGTCTTACAGTCTTCATTCTCTCATATAGTCTGATGGCAGTAGGGATGAAGAATCTCCTTTAATGTTCAGAGTAGAATTAGTCATGTTCGTCAATCACTGCAGCTGCTCCTCTTTTCAGAACGAGGTAAAGAGGGTGGTTTGAGTTAAGAAGTCTTCCGACTTCTGTGTACATCTGTCCACCCCGGCCCCTACTGAGTCCAGCCTCCCTCCAGCCACTTTCTAACCAGTCCGTTCAGGTGTTTTGCATCTTTTTGCGTGAAGCTGCCTCCCTAGCACACCACTGCATATTAGAGTGCACTTGTAACCACTGACTGGTAAAATATTCACCACTTTATGGCAGATGTCAAAGGACAGAAAAAACAGAATAAGTACTCAAGTAAAAATAGAAGTACTTATAAACATATGTACTTGAATAAAAATGTATCTCATATAAAAACCACTCAAGTAGTGAATAACTTCCTAGTATGGAACTTATTACAACATAATATATAATATTTGGTTTATTTTGTTACATATTTTGTTGCTTTCTCTTAAATTTTGTTGGTTATTTTGTTCTTTTTTTAAACTTACATTATCATTTTAATTTTTTTTACTACTGTTGTTAAGTAATCTCTTCACTTTAATTGATTTGTTGCTATTTTGTTCACATAATTATTTTGATCATTGTTGCTCAATTTCTTAATTATATTGTTAATTTTTGTTTCTTAATTCTGCTTACTGTCTTGTTTATTTTTATTTATTTGTGCTTAATATGTTTTACATTTATCATTTACTTGGCTAATTTGTCCAGTTTTGTTAATTACCTAAAATTTTTTTGGAAAGTTTATGCTCATTTTGTAATTGTGTTATGGTTTTGTTCAATCTACATTCTGAATGAATTTCAGTCAATAAAGAAAAAAATATAATGTTAATCAGCAAAATACCGCAGTGAAACTGTATGTACAGTAACTGTTCAATTATTGTACAATGACAAACAAAAAGTTGTGTGTGGGGGTTTGCTAAATTTGCTATTGGGTTTTTGCATTTTTATTATAAGTGTTTGCAAGCTCTTTCTTTCTTAAAAGAAACAAAGTTTCTTTTCAGGAGCAAAATGTCTGAACAGTGTGTAGTGTTTGCCTGTATGTTGCAGATTTGGAGACAAAGTGCAAAACTGAAAATGTTTTGCTTTGGGTCCTGTTATTGAAGAGATGAAGGTCTATGTAACAGCAGTAACGGCAAGAATCAAATGCTTCAGTCACTGTTTTAAGATAT
>JAQQAE010002505.1:0-22160 GCA_029823295.1 Pseudamia nigra | reverse complement strand
ACTCCCAGTGTTGCTAAGTTGCCATCTGAACTCCTGCAGACATTGGCTATAGTAGGTTTTTATATATAACCCTCTCTCCACTGCACCCACTTTGTCTTTGAAAATATAGTACACCCATAACATCCAAATGTAATATGGTCTGAGCTTTTAAAATATTCTACAAATCTTTTTCCCCCAGAGTAAAAACCAAGTTAGGCAAGTGAAGCTTTTTGATGTGCTGCCCCAAATAATTTACAGCAGGACCTAAAACTGTCAGAACTTGTTACTTTGGGAAAATTTAAGCCTATTTAAAAGGACCAAAAATACTATTGGTCACAGTGTTTGCATCTAAACTTCCTATGGAATCATTTTAGCACTCATCCTTAATTCATATATGATCTGATATTGTACCATATATTGCATTTATCCATTCATTTGAAATGTACTGTATCAAAGTTGTTAGCTCTGTATTAATGTGTTGTTGCAACAGTGTCATTCATTATTCATTTTTGGTCACTGTTAGTTTTTCCAAGAAGCATAGCCTTAAACTGCTTGTACTGCATATTCAATTTTATGCTATACTTCCAGAGCATAAACTAAGCATTTTTGACAGTGTGCAAGGACCATGGATGTGCAGTGAGGCAGAAATAAAAAAAAGATGTTTTATTGTTGGTAGCTGCTAGGACACTGTTCATTTGGTAAGAAGAAGCCCTGGCTTCCAATGAAAGCCCTGGCTTTCCTTTCTGAAAATATTAATACTAAAATTCCAGCCATTGTGGTCTGAAAGATTTTATATGGACCTTCTGATAAGTGACCTGGTGGTTCAACCTTTATATTTTGCTCCATTATTAAGATATGACAAATAGTCTGACAAATGCTTGGCATGCTGGGCTTTGACTGACAGGTCTGTTTGGCAACTTCACTGTGATGGACCTTTTGTAGCTTTTATTGATTTAACAGAATAGTTTTTCCCCACGTATGCTTGAAAATAGTTGTTTTATGCTTACACTAAAACACTGCAATATTATTTTGCTTGTCAAAGCTTGATGAAAAGTTATCAAAGTTTTATATTTACTCCATCCACTAATATATGCAGTCTGTGGTTTTATGAAAACTAATATTATGGAAAGCATTGCAATTTCATCAGAATATCTACTGAGACATGAACCAGCCCAGGTGATAATTTTAGATCCATATCGTCCAGGTTGGTGATTATGACAGATTGTTCAGAGACAAATGTTCTGTGATTTTCCCAAGACTGCAGCTGGATAGTCATTATCATATTTTAAACACTTTTTAAAAATAAATATGATGAAAGGGAGCAGAAGAAATGTAGCTTAACACGCTGCTCTGTTCACGTGTTGGTTTAACTGTATAGAGGGTGACTTAAAACTAGGAGACACAGCAAAGCAGAGAATGAAAAGCACTGGAGGGAAGAAAATAATATAATTGCGTATGAATGGGTAGTGTAACAAGTTTACTTGAATGTACAGTACATAATGAAACTCACTAAGTGACATAAATTAAGTGTAAGAACTTGTATTTAGCATTTTATACCTATAATTTCCATTTATAGGTATAGTCTACCATAGTCTAAATCTGAAGATTAATTATTAATTCTGGCATGAAGAATTCAGCGGACAGCAGAATTCTTGTAAATTGTCTCGCTTGAAACATCTGAGTTTTTAAAAAGATACAATTTATAAAATGATAAAAAGCTTCATTATAACTTACGGGCAACACTGTTGCCCAAAAAGTTGGAATAATTTGTTTTCAGACACATCCGTCTTTCTATTCCTATTCATCACCTGTGGGACAGACTGATCATTAAAGCTTTGAAAAGATATACATTGTATCTATCAAGAATAGATCAAATTGCCACAATCATTTCATGAGAAGCGGTATAAAATGTTTTAGTACAATTTTATGGGCAACAGCGTAGTTTCTGACAATTATATTCTTTTTCAAAATGCTATTTTTATTCATTTATTACTTACATAAGGTTTACATTAGCTTTTTCTTGAATCTTCTGCTAAATTACTGCTGACGAACTCAACACTTCCTGCAGATTCATACAAGAAAAGCATAAGGAGTAATATATTTTTGCATCCTTCAAGCAGGTGGAATGCTTTTAAATTAAAAGCATTCATGTGTGCTGGAGTTTCATCAACAGTGGCATAGCAGAAATGAAAACAATGGGAGACGGAGCCAGGACTCTGTTGATAAATTAGTGTTGTAGAAACACTGAGTGTTGAACGTTTCAATGAAAGGAAACATGTAAGAGGTCTTGTTGATTACTGATGAAGAGCACGAAAAGCAACAGACACAGTGGCAAAAACAGGAAAACTAATTATAGATCTACTACATTTGCATCGTTTCTGATAAGCAGTGAATGCAGACAATAGCAGATTGTCAAGGGGGAAAAAAAGGAAGGAAAGTAAAAGAGTATTGCAGGCAGCGAGGAGGACGGGATGGTGCAGAGAGAGACAGCGGGGGAAGACAGAGGAGTGGAAACAGGTGCAAATCCCAGAAAACCCAGAAGTCATCAATCTTCCACTGAAGTGGAACAAGGCGTGCTGCCCCAGTTGGAACCACACAGAAACTCTCCGTGCTGCCAATGTATTAGACTCATTCATTTTCATCTATCAGCGGCACTTCACCACCACAAGAGGAGTTTGACAAGGAAATATCTTTCTTATGCTTTGCTTTTTCCATATTTGCATTGCATCCATGATGTTTGTCCATCAATCAGTATGGTGACCATGGAAGTTCAGATGCAAAGGAACATAAAACACACCTTGTACATATATTATGTGTTCTGAATCTGTACTTTGACCCTCAATTTGCATTTCAATCGACACCCAGAATGTGATTAAGGAGTTAATCCAAAGCAAATGTATTCATGCACTACTCAGTTCACAGCAAGTCATTGAAGAGAAAGATGTGGTATTACATAGACCTCGGAAAGAAGAGTAACTATACATCACCTGCAAATCAACAATAAAGTTGTGTAATATATTGGGGCATTTTGAAGGTGTTTTGATTTGCATTTCAAAGAAGTGGCTGCAGATGTATGACATTTCAACAGAAGAAATCCCAGAGATCTTTGCTTGGTCTCTGAACTACTTTAACAACAAAATAAGTACAAGCCCATGTGTGACTCACTTTTCATGAGATAATCAATTCTTCCTCCTTGAGACTTCATTGCAGTAAAAAATAATGAGGAGAGGGTAGTTGTAGTGTTATGACTCATGGCGTGGGTCATCACTGTTATTGCTACTCAAAACAATTCTCTGTATAGGATTTGGACTCATAAACATATACAGATATGCTGGTAGGTAACTCTGACTTTCAAAGCAGTTCTCGAATCTGTTACCCAAAAGCAACAGAAGAAGGGCAGAAATCACAGGTGTGAAACTAAAAGAAAAAAAAATTGCACCATAATTCATAAGAGGTGAAAAATAAAAGAGGTCCCTTGATTTCTAAAAGGTGATTGTGTGAGAAAAAAACATTCTAGCCATCCACTAATTCTATCAACATAATAGATTATCAAAATGATTGCACCTGGAAAAACAGAGTGAATTGAGAGTTCCCTCACTACTGCCCACTACTGATGCTGCTTCTCTGGAGACGGAGACAGCCACACACTTAACAAGTGAGCCCAATAGCTCAAAATGATTTACATTTAAAAAAGGTCAATCTGTCCACAACAGATCATTTATTTGAAAATCACACTGAACATAACAACTAGTAAGTTAAAAATGTCTAAAATACAATCTAAAATTTAAGGCTGTCTCTGAACATATAGATGAAAACAATGAGGTAACAGGTTGAATAAATAATACAAAGGGAAGGGCCCAAAATGAATTACCCATTTACAAATATATCAATATATGTACATGATTGTACCTTGATTCTCCTCATATTGAAATTTATTCATACCTACTTCAAAGCACATCTCACTAAAGAAGTTATGTAGCTCAGGCTTGAGATGTAAACCTTGTTGAGGTGAGATCACATTTCCACTGTGACCAAATTACAACCCAGCACCGAACAAATTCTGCCAAGTGGGAAAATGCAAATTGAAAAAGTGCTATAAAAATGACACTACCGTGTATTCTATTGTTGACAGTATGAGCAAAACATATTTTTGTCCAGTCAACTTATTTTATTTGAAAATATGCATCCAATCTTCAATTTTGTGTTAGATCAGCTGGGGACTAAAAATGAGTTAAAATCATTCAAAATCAATGTGATTTGAAACAAAGTGAGTTTTTAGTTTGCATTTTACCGCCTGGATGATGTGTTTTTCAGAATTGGGGTTGAACTTGACTGTTTTATTCTTTGTTTTTTTGTTTTTGTTTTTTTTTTGCAGTTAAACTGACCCTGAACAAAAACAAGCGTGTGTTTGGTTTCATTTCCAGAATATGACCACGGTCAGAAATGAACTTTAGTGCAGCAATATGCAGGGATTCTTTCTGTTTTTTCCAGCTGTAAAATGTTCATCCTTTGCAAACCTTCCACTTATTCTTAACAGCCATGTATGATCGCTTCCTTTACATGTCCCTATATTAAAGGGAAAGCATTTTCTTTCATTATGGGCTTATGTAACATATTGTTATAATTTGATGTGGACGACACACCTTAGTCACAAGGTACAGTGTTGTGTAACTGACTTGAACTAATCAGAGTGTTTAGATGTAGAGGTCGACTATCAAGCACATTCACAATCATGCTGTCTGCTCTCTCAAAGTTAATCACCCAGTCTGTCAAATCATCTTCAGCTTCATCTCTGAGAAGTGTTATCAATGAGCTTCAAGAAATATGACTCTAAGAACAATGGTCAGGTGTATCTGCCTTCCAACTGCGACTAGACCGATTGATAGTGAACATGTCAACTAAATTAATTAAAGATCTTTGTCCATCAAATGTAAACTGTATGAAAGCCAATGAAAAATACTGCTCCTTGCATATTTCTAAAGCAAATGAATAATCACGCATCAATGGATGCGTGTGTAAGGACTCTACTGAAGGAGGCAAAAGTGTCATTTTATTAAAGAATACTGGACTAACAATATTATAAATAAAAACAGGGAACATGGAGATGTAGCATTCACATTAATATTAATGAGCTGTGACAGCTAACCTGAAAAAGTATCTGCAGAGTTTTAAATGACATTCTTCTGAACAGAAAAGAATCAAAAGGCAGAATGAAATCCTGAAGAATCACTTTCATTGTTATTAGTACGAGAGACACATGCAAACATATTTACACAATTGACAAATATTAAGGGAACATGAAGAATCAGGTTTTCATTTCTTTGTCCATTATAAAACAGCCTAATGTCTCTGAAAATAATGTAATAATATAATCACAAATAATGAACAATAAACTATAAAAATGCTCTACACAGACACATACACCACTGCTGTAAGTTCAAAGAAATCAGAGAGGAATTTTGGTTTCTGCAGTTTTGTGACATCACAAATACATCAGACAGTCCTCCAGGACCATTAGAAACATCAGAAACAGTTTTTACAACATCTGTTGTCATGTCAGTGTCTGTGCTGCACAGATGTTTCCAGTTCCCACAACGTGTAAAATCCAACATTATACAGAAATAAAGGTGACGTGATTACATTGTGCAATTGAGTATTCAAAAAGTTATAATGTCTGTGAGCACTGGGATGAAGGTTATTTAGAGAAAAAGCTCCAGCAGTGAGATCTGAGCCTGGTCGGAACAGAATCCTATAGTCGGGAAGAAACTCAGCACCGTGCTTAGATCAGCCAATCACAATAATTGATCTCTGCATCCACTGTTGCCCTGCGGGCTTTAAAATTGAAGTCAGTGAGAAAGCAGCTTTTGCCATCTGACATTTCCAGTTTCGATGTCACCTCTATTGTGTGTATGAGAAGAGAGAAAAAGAGGAGGTAAAGATTTGCATCCAAACTATCTGGTGACACACAAACACACATATACACACACATCTTTGTCACAGTGGCCTGCAATCCTGAAGATTGACAGAAATGATGAAAATTCCTATTTTTTTTCTGGTTTGTGTCAAGAAAACCAATTTGTAGTCATATTAAAAGTATCAATCAACTAGATATGAATAAAAACATAAAATGTGAGACTTACCTGCAAAATGAAAGCAAAACATGATGAGAATCCTAATGTCATACTGCCACGGCCAAGGAACAAAAATACTTCTTTTATAGCTTTCTTGAGTTTACAAAAAGGCCTTTTTTATAAGGATTAAATTGTGTGTAATTTGTTTACACACAGACACACTCCTGGAAAGCTTTTTCACTTTACCCATTCTAAATTAATAAGATGATCACTGGCTAAACCATCACAACCATTTTAGTTGAAAAAGTTGAACTGATTTCCAGCCATGAATTATGCAAGGACTTGCTTAAAGGGTCAAAATAGAGGTGATTGACTTTATTTTTACAAAACTTCATGGAGTTTGTGCAGTGGATATGGATGAAACTCAAAAATACCAAAATTCATTGAAAAACACTCATCCATGCAAATATTCATGGCTGGAGAACAGTCACAGCCAAAATGATCTCAATAAATGCACCTTCAACAAAAAAAATTTTGTGTGGCTTCGGCTAAAGTTGACACACAACCAGCCCCAGAATCAATGCGGACCTTGAGGATTGTACTTTCTGCAGCTTTCATTATCCACTAATCTGTTTGAATGAAACACTAGAAACTCAGATACTGAGGTGCAAAATGTTAAAGGCAAGTCTGCAGCAAAATCCACTATACACCGTTAACACTATAAGCAGGCGGAGGCCATTCCGTCTTGATTTGGGCCTATACTGTATGTGTGCACTTGATCTTTTTATTGGTTGACAGTTAATCCAAAAATAAAATTAAGAAAGGACCATCACACTCAACTTCAGTTTTTGTTTTGTTTTAATATAGATATAGTGGTAATTTGTTGGTCACCATTAATGTAAAAAAAAAAAAAAAAAAAAAAATTGGAGACCAATCAGTGCTGATATTGAAGAAAATAAATGAAACTAACCAGTAAATAGAGTTCATGGATTTTGAACAGCCTATTTCAAGAAGACAATGAAGTAATCTAATCTGAAACAGGCTACAACAAGATATTTTGAAGATTCTCATGGAGCACTTAATCTCATGTCACATGATTGCATGGGTATTCACATTTGAAAACTTTTCACACATTCACTTTTTCTTAAACACTTTTTTGCCATATGATATTCTCAATGAAAAATATAATGACATCAATTAAAAAAAAAAGATATGTATATTTGTGGGCTCAAATTACATTCAACCCATTTTACACTGTGGTAAATAATGCAACCTACAGGACTGTGCCATAGTGATAAGCCATGTCAGATTATAATGACCATACACATGCATTTCTTAACCGTAACAGAACAAGAAAAACATAAGCAAACATTTCAGTGTCTTAAAATGTTTTGCACTGTTTGGGGCTGATAATGTGAAATTGAGTGACTTAAGCCAGGTTTCGTGCAGCACAGTCAGATGGTTTTTATTAATCAGACTACTTTTTACCACACAAATATGGATTTATGCTTCTTCAAACTGTTTAGGTCCACTTCTTGTGTTTATACTGTGAACATATGTTCAGGATTTTTTACTTAAGGGAGACCGGGTATGGTGAACATGGGGAGAGTTGTAACATCGCCAATTTCATGAGTCAGGGATGCGATAGGAGTCACATGATCATTTCAGTGTTCACTTCCTCCTCAGTCTCCCATGGTGGTTGTCAAGGCTGCTAAAATACACAAGTAGATTTTATTGAGAAAAAAACAGATTTTGATATAAGAAAGTAATTTTTTGACCAATAGCAACTTTGTTTAGTACTTTAGTACAAATGAAAATAAAATGATACGACTTAAGGTAAATTTAATTATAGTTTCTTAGCAACAACTTGATGCATTTCCCCCAGTTAATTTTAGGTTATACAGCTATGTTCCGACAGCTCTGTGTTCCGACAATAGATAAAGGAGGGTGCATTGGAGACTCACGCACTGCTGGGTCGTAATTACGACTTATGGATCTCGTAATTACGAGATATATTATTTTAGATACATCTATAGTACTGTAGATACGTCTGTGGCCCTTTCACTGCCCCTCAGGTTCGTAACTAACCACAACTTTGCGGTATTTAGAAAATATGGAATTAGGCACGCTTCTGTTGTATGATGTTTTTGATATATTTCATGTGCATTAACCCAGGGTATGTAATTCTGATAGGTATGGTCACATGTCATAACATGGATACATTTTAAAGATCTAGTTATGGGGGTTTATCTCAGTAACTTAGCAAACAGGCTCGAGCCTAGGCTAACCTGGGAGGTGAACCTTAACATTATGTGGTGCTCGTCTGGGAATGAAATCATAACATTATGTGGTGCTCGTCTGGGAATGAAATCATAACATATGTAAGAGTACGGGGAGGTGAACTATAACACTCACTAAGAAACATTAATATTTCCCAGTGTCTTAGTCTGGGAAAGAAATAAAAGCAGATCAAATCTGACAGTGCCGCGTTCCCTACTGTCTGTAACAAAAAAGAAGGGATTCATGAGAGCCTTTTCCTGTAATTATGAGTTATAGTAACTTGTAATTATGAGAAAAGATCTTGTCATTTTGAGATACGGAGTCTAAAAATATTATGCGCCACTGTGAATTTCAGATCTATACATATGCTAAATCAATTAGTATCCACAAAATATTGTGTGTCTAGTAGCCCTCCCTATACCTGGAGTGAATATAGGGCAGTCATCCCTCTGCTCCCCGATGTATTGTCAGAACATAGAGATGTCAGAAGAGAGGGCAGTCCGCCTAACTTCAAATCACTATGCTAATACAGTTAGCTAAACAATGGCTGACAGGGGTGGGGTGGGTTGTAGCTTATGTTTTAAAAGTGTTACAACTGCCCCCTTACATAAGACTAAGAATAAATAGTTGATTTTATTAATTTTCCAGCCTGTCTAGGGAGTGGAAAGGAGAGACTGAGAATGACGTGTCTGCTAATGTTGTAAAATGAGCATCTGATGAGATCAGTAGTGAATGATCATGGGCTCCGCCATGTAACACTGAGCAGATACTGAAAATCACCACAGAATCTGAGACACCGGGGATCCAGTGATTTGCCCAGTGTAGGTTACCGGAGCAGCAACAAACACCAATTCCAAAAAAGTTGTGATGTAAAAAAACAGAATGCAATGATTTACAAATCTCATAAACCCGCATACAACATATCAGATGTTGAAACTGAGACATTTTACTATTTCACTAAGAATATTAGCTCATTTCGAATTTGATAGCAGCATAATATTCTGTGGTGTAGCCTTTGTTTTTGCTTCTTTCATCAAATTGTTACAACTTTCTCCATGTGTTATGACCCAACAAAGGAATACCCTGTATTTGACATTAACACTTGGATAGTTTTATATGGAATACTGTTTCCCCTTCACACAAGTACTGATGTTGATGAATACTTCTACTTATGTCGTTAGAATTATAAAGTAATAATTCCTTTACTTGAGTAATGTGTGTGTTTACTCCACACACCACTGGTTACAATCCTAAATAAACAGCAAAATTTAAAAAGGTGCATCCTTGTAAGTGCTACCCCAGAGTTGTTTCAGCCTAAAGATTCATTGTTATGCATGTGTATGATCACAAGGCAAGACACCAAAGCCAAGATTTTAGCACATTGGTGTATATGTTTATAAATCATGTAAAAGACATTTGTCATCATTCTGAGATTAATTCTTTCCACGCTTTGCATTCAGTGCTGCCATTAGTTAGTGGAAGTGGAGTTATTTTGCATCTGTAGTTATGTAAGATCATAGCAATACTGGAGGTGGAGTGTTTTTCCATATTTTGAGATGGTGTGTGAGGCTTACTGGGCCTGGGTTAGACAATGGAGAAATTATTTATACTGTATGTTGCAGGAACAGTAGAGGGAGTTGTTTTGAATAGAGTCATACTGTATATGAAACGTAGAGTATGCTATACATGCATGAAAATTTACATCCATATAGAAATACATGCCTATTAAATGTGTGGATTATTACTTTAATGGTTGATGCAAATATGAATGCTATGATGTCATCTGCAATTGTCAAACTCCATGAAAATAACATCCCATAATGTGTTTTCAGTTTAAAGTTGCAAGTATTTACTTTCAGAAAGAGCAAAAAAATATAGGGAACTATTTGCAGTGGCGGATTAATCCATATTTGGCTGTCTGGTGTATGTGGAATTGAGTGTAATGAAGGTGGAACAGTGCAACAGTGTGGCTCACTGATGTGATTTTAATGGATTTTGGGCAACAGTGAGGCTGTGTGGCAAAGAGGAAGAAGACATAAATTGATGATACTTGTTATTAGGATTATATTTTCAGTTTGAGTTTTTATGGTTTCTGTTGATAAGAAGAAAATACTTTCTCACAGGCTTATGGTGTATTCCCTATACTGAATAAATATAGGGTAAGAAAAACTACCTCAGTGTGGCAGGAAAAAAATCCAAATGACTGGATTAGAGTTAAATGAGATGTGTGCTTAAAGCTTCCAGGCATAGAGTGAGTGTTCACTCGCTCTCAGAAACCTAAGATGCAGGACATCTCTCTGTGGCAGGCGTAGTTTTTTTTTCCTTGGGAGATGCCCCAGTTGTTTTCTAAACCCCAGTCAACCAGCAGAGCTTCAGGAGATAACTAGTGAAAATTTAACCCTTTGTTGTGACAAGAGGGAAGCATGGCTGCTGGCGTGGATATATGAAAGCATCACCCTCTGCTATACTGAATTATCTTATTATTTCAGTAATTTCTATTTTTATGAATTAGGAATAGTGTCACGCCTATTCACATCTGTTTTATCCACTACTGGATTCTGCTGATTTTTTCTGATTTTTTTTTTCATCCTTGTTTATTTGTTTAACCATAAAAGCAATTAGAACTGATTACATTGTGTTTACATGAATATGCAAAGTGTAGTCAAGTGTTTCCTCAAAAATTAAATATGATACATTATTCTGTGGACAATTCCATGTGAGCTTCTAGATGCTCTGCTTCACCACACTGCACGGGAAATAAAATGGATACAACACTAACACTAATCTTTCGATCTCTTCGGTGCAGAAAGTTTCTATAGTGCAAGGGTTCAAATTCATTTCAAGAGTGTGTGAGCAGAAAAACACATAGTAGCTGAGACTGAAAGTTACCATTTGGAGTTATCTGGGCTGGAGTTGTCTTTCATTGAGAGGTATGGAGGTGTCACAGCGTAGAGCCTTTCTCCAATCAGACCTTGAAAACTCCATGTAAAAGCCAATTCAGTATCACCACTAAGGCCGAAGAAAGCTAATAATTGGAGTTTGTGAGTTTTAGATTGTATGACATTATGCCATGTGTACTTTACAAAATTTAAAATGTCTGTTTTCAGATTTTCACATCAACAGTAATCACTGAAAGCCCTGCTTCAGTTTGACACTAAGATCAGATAAGTAGGCCTTATAGAAGCTGAGAAAAACATGATTTACTGTGTGCATGTCATTTTCAAAGAAATAGCCTCTGGGCTTAAGAAGTTAAGATCATGTAGATGTGATCTATACATGATTATAGATCAACCACTGTGACAAATCTGCTGAAAGTTACTCTGCACTGTAGTCACTGACAATTTATTGTCCTGGTTTTTGCTTCAAACACAAACAGTTTTAAATGTATGATTTTTTTTTAAGTTACAAACATAGAATTAACCCATTCATTTTGGGCAAAGAATAAAGGTATGAGATGTAAGTGTATCAACAGTTTTTAATTTTGGTGGGATTTCACTGTTGTAAACTGAACCTGCCCTCCAACCAACACCTCCACGTGGGTTCATGCACTGTATTACAATCAGTGTGCAATTACCCAAGTTGTTCAGTGAGGCCAATATGGAAGTAAATTAAACCTGTAAAACTGCTGTTGGCCACTTTGGCACCATTCAGTGGATCCAAGAAGCCCTGACTCCCATAGAGTTATAGTTTATTGGACTTTTCTGTGAAAATACCAAGTGAATAAATTTTTGTCAAGATCTCAAATGTTTTATTTGTACCCTCTAATAAGGTGATCTGGTTGTCCATCTTTAACTATTTGCTCCATTATTAAGATTTTAAGGCAAATAATTAAACAAATCACTGCTGTGCTAGGGTTTGATTGACATGTCACTATGGTAACTTCATTTGCCAGTGGAGCCAAATCAAGTTTGACCTTTGTAGCTTCTGTTTATTCAATAGAGCATAGTTTTACCAGAGATACAGTATGCTCAACTTGCTCTGGTAGCTCCATCGCCATTTGTCCAAATATGGTTATATGTGCTAGTGTGATCAGACAATACAAACCTTCTTTTTCTATGAATACTGGGCTGTAATACTGTGTTTTTACACCTCTGTGGGTTCCACTTTCCCTTTTCCTGTCTCTTTTCTCTCTTCCCTTCAGAGTGACATCAGGTGCATCTGCTCTCTCCCTGTCACCCTGGCATGCGCCCGCACACAGACAGACACGAGGCTCTAAAAATACTACATTATTATGCCTATGCCTGTCCATCTGTGCAGAAATGTTCACACCAGTCTTAGTTATTGGCTCGAGTATGTGATATTTCTGTGACATTTATTGCTTTCATCTTCATTTCACTCACTGTTTCCTGGTGCTGCACAGGCACAGTGAAAAGAAAAGTGGAGAGAACTCAGTGAGTGCATGGAAATCCAACATGTTTGCATGATTTGAAGCTTCGACCATATGTGCCAGTCATAAGAGCGGGGGAGGGGGGTGGAGGTATGCAGCACGATCTCTGGCCACAAATGCTTACAAATCCTGGGCACGGACAGTAGCAGATCTGGTCTGACTCGGCACTGAAATCCAGCAGTGTACACTGGCCTTAAGGCCAAAAAGCCTAATAAGAAGGAGGCTGGGCTGCTTATGGCAGCACAGAGACTGACTCACTCCAAGCATCTTGTTGCTTTATGTCTACACTTAAGCCTCAAGTCCCTGAATGAAAATGCACTGCCTGGCCAAAAAAAGGTCACCACCTGGATTTAACTAAGCAAGTAGGTACAAGCCTCCCAGTGGATAATTTCTGTATGGGTGATTATGTTTCAGCTGGCAACAAGTAATATAAGAAAAGTAGTGAACCATCATCGAATAAGAAATATAGTTGGAAAAAATCTTGAACGGTCATAGCTGGTAATCACTTAAATGTGTGGTAGAATCAAATTGTAAAAAAAGAAAACAACAGTAGAACTCAGGACCATGTTTAATAGTGAAAATAAAAGCATTTCCACGCAAAAAGGCAGCTCAAGGGATTTGGACTAAATAGCTGTGGAGCCTTAAGAAAACCACTTATCAGTGAGGCTAATCAGAAAAAAATGCTTTAGTTTTCAAGGGAGCATAATGTTTTTTTGGACTGCCTTCAGCTTTGAATACGAAACACATTTGCTGTGGCATTGATTCAATAAGCTTCTGCAATGTGTCAGCATTAAATTACGTCCAGAGTTGCATAAATTTTTTGCCAAGATCTTGAATTGATGATGGGAGAGTCGGACACTGTGCAAAGTCTTCAACAGCACATGAAAAGAAATGCTTTTACTTTCACTATTAAACATAGTCCTGAGTTCTACTGTTGTTTTTTTTACAATTTGATTTCACCACACATTTAAGTGATTACCGGTCATGATCATTCAAGATTTTTTTTCCAACCACATTTTTTTCTTCGAAGATGATGGTTCTCCACTATCCTTATATCACTTGTTGCCAGCTGAAAGATAATCACGCATGCAGAAATGATCAAGTGGACGGCTCATACCTATTTGCTTAGTTAAATCCAGGTGGTGACCTTTTTTTTTGGAAAGACAGTGTACAACATGATGAATGTATCGAGTCAGCTTAACTTGTAGTGGAAAAGTGACCCACAGTCCTGAATTTGCCTTTGAAAAGCATCAGGAGGAAAAGCTGTTTAGATACGGGCACAATTTCATAAATGTTCTCATGGTTCATAATTGAGGGTAGGAACAATCAACCTTTATCGTCAAATGAAGGATTTATATAAACCACAGGTTACACTTGCAGTATTTTTGGATTATACTACTCGTCTTCTTGTCATCGAGATCCACGCAGCTCTCTGAGCTGAGGTGCAGTAATAGTAATTCAACCATAAAATTTGATTTATTCATTGGTGGTTTGTAAATATGTCCTACAGGGAAGAACACCTCATTATTATTTCTGCATGCAGTGTGTTTGCAGGTGGTGATTTATATTGTAAACTGTGTATGGGCTGCATGTGGGCTTTAGCTGTCATTTTCTATTGCAATTCCTGTAAGTTATTTTATGTGCAAGTCAAAGCACTTTTTACAGGGTTTGAAAGAAGATAAAAATAATGATAAAATAATGTAGTTACATTTCTGTGAACAGTTATAAAAACAACAGTGACAACGGGACCAACACAGGATCAGTGTTCTACAACAGCAAATATACCATAAGAGTATGTGTATATTATAACTGACCGAGTATGGTAGACGATCCTGAAGGATTTCCTTATATATGGTTGTTATTGAAAAGGGCACTCTCATCATGGTTAACACAGAAACAGTACTCAGGTAAAAGTACTTGAGTAAGTAAAGTAAGTTTCTTTATAATTATAATGACTAAAGAAGAAGGTGAAGTACTCATGAACATAAGCAGTTGAGTAAAAGTAAATGTATATTGTTAAAAAAATACTCAAGTAGAGTAATCTACATAACATGGATAAATTACAGCCTCATACATTGATCATATATTGATGTTTATATTCAGTTTTTTTATGATTTGTGATCATTTTGGGTTTTGTTCTTACCAATATTGTTGCTCAGTTTTCCCACTTTTACTCATTTTCTTGCATATTTAGTTTTTCGTTCAGTGTTTTCTGCTTATGATGTTCATTTTTGTCAACTTACTTGATTGTTTTCTTTGTTCTTTGGTCATTTCTTTTTATTACTTGACTGGTTTCTTCAGTTGTCTTTAATATTTTGTATTTATTATTTTATAAATGCTGCTCAATTTTTGCTCTTTTTGCTTGTCTTTGTGACTATTTGCATACATTTTTGCTCATTTTGTTGCTTGGTTTAGTCACAATATTTTAATTGACAAATTTAATATTTTGTAGATTTTACAATTTCAATGGTTTTTACTCCTACTCATTGAGCTGTGGCCAAATGTAACTGAGTAAAAGTCAATTTTTTTGCACCCCTCAAGTAATTGAGTGAGAGTAAAAAGTATTCATAAAAGTACCTACTCTCAGAAGTACATACTTCAAAAAAACTACTTAAGTACACATAAAGGAGTAAATATGATTGAGTACAACCCACCTCTGGTTAACACACAACAATAATAATAATAATAATAATAATAATAGTAATAACAGTAGTAATAATAATAATCTGCACTTTGATTTTGTTGCAAGAAAATAGTTTGTCACTGAAAGATCAGGACATACAGAATGGTGGACTTAAAAGTAAAAATAAATGTAATATAATGTAATAAATGAATTTGAAATTAAATACAGTGCAGGTATGATTTCTTTTAAAGCAATTATTTGTGGTATGAATGTCATTTCTGTGAGACAGGGCAGTAATGGAACTAATGCAATAGGTTTTCAGAATGTGGTGTCAGGTTATAATTAAAACTCATGACACACGTGCATTTCATTCACTCAGAGAGGACATGTTTAATATACTATAATCCTTCAAGATTAGTGTTGATTTCACCCCCGTTTGACTCATCTGTGGCCACTCTCTTCTAACACTTCTAATGTTTTATTCTGTTATTAATCACAGACATTTCTGCAAAGACTATTCTGTTTACTGTGGCAATGCCAATACTGGTACAGGTGTACCTTTATTTAAATTATGCATAATTAAGCTCAGAGGGCTGAGTCTAAAGTCATGTTTACATCTGTAGTAAAGCTGCCATACAGAAGTAGGAATGTCCATTTATCTTTTATTATCCAGCTCTGAAACTGACAGTTAATACATTATTTTGGATTCCATCTGACAAAAAAGAACTGGTTTACGAGGTTTAATCTTTATGAATGTATTGTTTTGCCTTAGAGCCAGAAAATGCTGCTGTTTTGTTGTTACAATAGGTAGCCTGTTAGTGTAACATGTACAAGTACTGTATATGTGAAACGTATGTTTTGATCATTGGAATGTGCACTTTGCAGAGTTTTCCTTCACTGCCAATGTATTTCAAGTGACTTAAAGTGACTTTGTGGCTGAATATTTCTTTTATGACTTTTCCTTTATGATTGCAAAAAGAATTTGTGCCCATTTACAGCTCATCTAAGTTATGGAAAATCACGGATTTTCCACTGCTTTCATCAAGAGTATTTTTGTAGACTGATGTTCAATTAATTAGTTTTTGCTGTGGGGAGATGAAAAGCCTCTGATAATCCCACAGTGGACAACCTGCTTAGCACAAAACAGCACATCCAGAACCAAAAAGACCAAAAAAATGTATATAACTTACTTTGCCAGGTTAACTGTAGAATGAAATCACAAAAAAAGGGTCAGTGCTTTATGAAAGACGCCCTTTTTATATATTAACATTCAGCAGTTCAGCTTCATGTTGACTGTTATGCAGCTTGGTGCACTGCCCCCGGATGGACAGAAATGCTTTCATTATAAGAAATACATCAAAATACTCTTTAATTGTTGTTGTTGTATCAGTCAATTTACATTGCTCCAACTTCCTAAGTCAATGCTCTTCAATTCTGTTCCTCTAAAAGAAAAAAGTCAAACTCATTCATTTTTCTTTCTTATGCGAAGTGTGAAAATATGTCAATGTCAAGAATTTTTCACTGTAATCAGATAAACCACAGTAACCTGACACAAAAGTAAAAAAATGCTCAAATAACATAACATAATGGTGACATTTGAAACATAAATATTTTTACTGTAAATGCAGGGGTTTATTTTAGTCAGATATTTTTAAAATGTCAGATAATGGAGAGAACATAGTTAAGTTTTCCTTATTTCTTCTCATACTGGCACAATTGAAAGTGAAATGAGAGAAAATCTGAATTCTGAAATGCACTGCTGAAAGAGGTTGACTTTTAGCAGCATTAACTTCACCTTTGTGTGCTCACTCGCCATCTGCTTGACTGACTCCTAACTTCTCCGTGCACTAAACCTATTATCAGACTGTGCACGCTGCTGCTACATAAACACTAAACTTCCTCAGAGTACACCGCAATGTTGCTTCTCATAAAGTGATCGACGGTCTTAAAACACAGACGTGATCTTTCATGAGAAGTGACCAGACTTTCCTGCTTAAGAATGCGCAACATGTCCTGAATGCAGCCCTTCTACTGTAGCTGTCACTTGTTTAATTGATTTAAAGAAGCCTAACGCTCCCCAACCCCCTCCGGCTTACTGTCCTATCTCTCTGTACTGAAGAAATGGTCTTAATACTGAGCCACACAAGCTATCAACAAGAGAGGCAAAAGAAAAAAAAAAGCATAAATCTATAGAGGAGAGTCAGTGCCCTCTTGTGTATTTCCACAACAACAATCTGTGTAACAGGAGTAAAAAGCAGAACAGTTACCTCTCACAAGCCTCTCTGTGTCGCTGTCCGTGGTGCTGCTTCTGCTGCGGAGTAGATTAAGTCCAAATATTTGACTCTGCAGCGTCTCAGTCTGTCACTTCACCCTGTTGAACTAAAAGCACGCTCTATGTGCTTCTTCCCCTCTCTCCCCTTCTGCTCTCTTCTCTTCTATGTATCCTCTCAGCTCTTTCTCTTTTCCCTCTAAGTCCCTCCCTCTCTCAGGCTTGTTCTCTCTCTCATAAAGCCCCTGCCTCCCCCTTCCTCTCTCTCTCTCTTGCTCTCTCTCTCTCTCTCTCTCTCTCTCCCTCTGCTTACATTCATCCACTCATTCACTCATCTACCTTTATTATTCCTTCATGAGGTTTTTCAATTATTTTCTTTCATTTGTGGGGTTATAATTAAGTAAAATGCTACCGTGTTATAACAGGATGAACAGGATAATTTAGACTTTAATATACTTTTCTAGTTATAGCAGCAGAATAAGGACATTGACAATGTATTTAGGCATTTTATATTTTGCATTTTAATCTGAAAAGGTACTGTTAGTTAGAACAATTATCTGCAATTGTGTATTAGTCTTAGTGTAATAAAACGTAGGAAACAAAACCAAAAGATTAACATTCCTAGCCTTAATCCTAACAGAAAATTAACAAAAATCAGCTAAAAAATGTCACTATTTACATAAACTAGATTTTAGGGACTCAAAAGTTCCATTTGTTGACTTTCTTAAAATATGTAATTACCATCTAAATTTATAAGCTACAAGTAAAAAAAACAAAACATTGAACTGTATTGTTATTATTGTTACTACCAATTATTTCTTAATTCTTGCTGTTTGGGTCACCTTTGGCCTCTTTTGAGACCAGTTAAACTATTTAAAATTACTTCTTTTTATTCTGAAATTCAATGACTTTACCTAAAGCCAAAACCAGTGATGGGTAGAATAAACAAAGCAGTACGCCAGTATTTTTACTTAATAATTATAATGACTCAAGTAGAAGTACTCCTAAAAACACGTACTTGAGTAAAAGAGTGTCTCATTGAAAAAAAATTGTTTTGTTAATCTTTTGTCATCATTTTGATCACTTGATTTTATTGTCGGTTATTTTTCCTTTTTACTTGATTTGTTGCTTAATTCATTGGTTTACACTTATACTAACTTACAATTTTCAGTTTTGTCAATTGTCTTCATTACTTTGTTAATTTGTTCATTTTGTGTTCATTCTGTTAATTTTTGTGATTATTTTTACACATTTCTGCTCATTTTGTTGGGTAGTTTATTCATTGTATTAATTTGCTTGATGTTTTGGTTTCTTTCGTCTTATTTTATTGATTGAGTAAAAGTGCAGGGTTTTTATCACAAATGTAACTGAATACGAGTAAAAACATCTATTTTCAGGAGTGCACATTATGGGAAAAACTACTCAATTACAAGTAAAAGAATAAATGTATTTGAGTACTACCCACCTGTCTGAGTTTTTTTTTTCCTTTTTTTTTTCTTTTTTTTCTTAGAATATTGAATAAGTATTATATGTTGATACTTAGCGTGGCACACTTTGGTCTTATTATGGTCAGACTAAAAAGATGCAAGGGCAGGGGTGCCACCACGGATTTGGGGCCCCATGAAAAAATATCACTTTGCGCCCCACCAGTTACAACTGTTTTTTTGTGCAAGGTTGATGAGAAATGTGCAAGCATCTTTTACATTTTAATAAAAATTATAATTACAACAATATTACAATGTCTTAAAATGATTGGTATCTTACAACAAATACTTAACTCTTTTAAATCCATTTTGTTGCTTATTTTTCTCATTTTTGTTATTTTTTCTTGATAATTTGGTATACTTTTCTTTATGTTGTTGCTCATTTTGTTCATTTTTTTCAAACAAATTTTGTTCAGTTGTGTTTACTTTCTTGATTTTGTTGCCCAGATTTTCCTAATTTCTCTGGTTATTTGGTTTATTTTATTTTTATATTTCCACGGTTTGTTTACTTATTGTTGTGCAATGGCTCTACTATTTTCTTAATTTTTGTAGATTTTCTTGAGTATTCGGTGTATTTGTACTAATATTCTTAAATATTTTGTTCATTTTTTAAATTCATTTTTTTGATTATTTCATTAATTTTCACTCATTTTCTTGATTATTTTGACCCCTTCCCCAGAAAAAACTATGTTCCTGGTGATAGGTTCATAATTTTCCGGGGACACTGTCAGTCATGAGCCCTTAGAATTGTCATCACTTTTCTCCCCCATATGCCGGGTAACATGCCGATGGCTTTATTTTGCTGCTGAAACACACACAGTTCACCTTGGTAACCGCTGTCTCTCTGCAGCAACTCTGGATAGACTATCAATAAAGGTTTTCTAAGGAACTGTGAAGTCCCCATCCAGGCTGCTCTTCCTCTCCCTCCTGTGGTATTACCTTAACTTCTGCTTTTTTCAAATGAGAATTAGAATATTTGCTGCCAGAATTCCTTTCTGCAAACAGCACAGAATATCCACAGATACAATAGAAACAAAATCAATCCTGACAAAACAACATAATGCACGTCACAAACAAAACATGAATGACATAAATAAACAAGGGTCCCACATTCGTCAGTGTTGCTTCTCTATAAAAACCTTTGTAATTAAACTAAACTGACTTGAATTGAACTGAATTGAAATATGTTTATAGCTGCATGTTACAGTATACGGATCCGGTATCTTTTCATTCAAACAAAATTGATATTCATGACAGGCTTGTGTTTTCCACTGATTTATATATGTGTCAAAAATGTGGATATCTCATCTTTTTACCTTCACTTTTAAGTAGGCTTTAAGTGCTAGGCTGTATTACGGATATATTACAAAATGCAATGGCAGTCAGCTGCAATCAAGTCAGTAAAGGGTGCAAGAGGATTTGAATGGGTGTGAACCAGCCCTGTGGGCTTATGAAGCTGTGCCAAGAATCCAACTGTGGAGTTCATATTATTCAATGTATGAAAAAATAATGTATGACTGTCAAGATGACAGCTCAAGACAAAAACAAAAGGTCTGTGTGCAGTGTTGTTACAGAAAAATATCCTACAGCAAAACAGTTATTTATTTATTAGCTTTTTGTTTTGATTTGTCTGGTGTTGTTTCAGTTAAAGGTAAAGTAGGCGACATTGATTTTGCTTGGATTGCAAACAGCGCTGTTCAAACTCGGACCCTTCTCACAGAGCAAGAGGTTAAATGGTGACGCCAGCATAAGAGTGCATTATTTTTAAAAAAAGTGTTAACACTCTGAGGCACCTAAACTGGCCTACACCATTTCCTGCTCACATACCCTTTGAAAATTATCTGTTTGACAACAAAATATTCCACAAAATGGACCAAAGTTAACAAAAACTATGCTTTTGTTCATTTTGAACCACAAACTCAAAGTGGGCCTAAACAAAAAAAATCATAAATAAATGAATAAAGATGAACAAAATAATCAATAAAATGTCCCAAAGTAAACAAAATATTCCATTAAAAAAAAAAAAAGATGAACTATATTACCAGGCCGCACTCTGTTGTGACTATGTAGTAGGTGTTTGCTATAGACCTCCCAGAGACTTGGACCTTTTTCACCATTTAGAATTGTCATACTCCGGTGTAGATTCCATGTGTAACCAAGAATGTTTCTAATGAGTGATTTCAACGTTACCTATCATCCCATAACGGAAAGTGGAACAAATGCACTATACAAATCTTTAACTAAATTCATGTCTTTGTGCGAACGTGACCTGCTGATTGATGAACCATCAAGAGTAACGAAAACTACGTCAAGCGTTCTTGATCTGATTTTTGTCTCTGGCTGATGGAAAATTAATTCATTTGGAGTTATTGATTTCTGTGTCAGTGATCACCAGTTAACGTATTGTGCACGCACATAAATGTCATTGGAATCTAATTGACAAGCACAATAACGTTACCCTCAGATCATGCAAAAATTGTACTAAAGATTTTAAAGTATGTTGGAAGAGGCTGATTGGCAACTGGTATATAATCTAAATTCCTTGGAGTTATCGGTGACATTTCACCAACAAAAACTGTTCATGTAAAACAGCATACTGCTCCTTGGATGACTGGTGAACTGCTACATCTCATAAATGAAAGAGACAGTCTGTATAAAAAAATTAATCCTACAAAAAGACCCAGCTTTATATGATAACTACACTTTCCTCAGAAATAGAGTCATGTATAGTAAAACAGTTGCAAAGTCAGAATATGTAGAAGTTAAAATTGAAGATCAACCAAGAAAGATGTGGAATGTCATAAAATATATGTGCACCAACTAAATGTAAATCCAAAGTAGATAATATTGGGTGTGAAGTGTGTTATGATAAAAAAAGAGTGGTAAATTGAGTGGTAAATTGCTACAATTCATATTTTACTTCTATAGCATCCAAACTAGTTGAAAAACTACCTGTAGTCATTGGTAAATATGGTACCACTTTTTTAAAATAATATTTATTCATCTAAGAGCGTTCAACCAATTTTTTTTTCTTTTTCAGGTGTCTGTGGATGAAGTGTACAAGATC
>JAQQAE010002504.1:0-22162 GCA_029823295.1 Pseudamia nigra | reverse complement strand
GCCCCCTTTTTTCCCCCCAACTGCAAGGCGCAAGCTCAGTTTTCTGGCATTTGTGAATTTCCCCTTTTTGTGGGATCAATAAAGTATCAATCAATCAATCAATCATGTTCATGGTGCTGGAGACGAATATGCTGGTCCTGTCTGGTGGGTGGTGACACATGGCCTGGGAGCATGTGGTCGGTCGCTGTGCGCCCTGTGTCATTATACCGACTATAGATGTGAAATGGTTGACACGTTAGTCGTGTCATGGACAAACGTTGCACTGAAACACTGCAAATGAGTACTAAAAATTGCCATTGGTACTGCCATTTATTGAGCAACTTTTAGAAGAATTGGTCAGTTGGATCTACTCAATTTTATTAGCTTGCCATAATTCTAAGCATGTGTAGTCAAGTGGAACAATGAACATACACAGCAAAACAAAGCCAAACCTTATGAGCTATACAAAGGTGTATTCTTTGTGTTATAACTCGATTTTACAATTTGGTCCAGCACGCTCACAATATCTTAAACGTGGGAGTGTTGCATTGGAAGTTTTGGTCAGTGTATACTGCAATAAATTGAATTATCACAGTAGCATTTTATTTTATAGTGGGATTTTCATGACCATATCGTGAGCCCCATTAACCTGCGACAACATTTGAGTTTTTGCATAATTGGGTGGTTTGGCTCTTGTTCACTCCGTTCAGGTTTTCCACATGCTTGTCAGTCAGATAGTGTTGTCATGGAGTAAAAACGTAAATGTCACATTTACATTTACATTCTTTGTGCCCACTTTAAATTGGTGTAGAAAATGCCTAACAGTCCTATTTAAATGTCTTAGCAAGATAATTATGGGTTTAAAATTTAAGGAGCTTTGAAAGGCAAACACGATGAGGCAGCGGCACAGTGTTGTCGAGGAAGAGGAGTTGCACTGATACCTGGGGAAAAATGAAACAAATTACTACTTAGTGTCAAGTGAGGATTTTCAGTCCTTTTCATTCTGACCGTCTCGATCTTCTCTCAGGCCTGTTGCTGATGATGTAAGGCTCCCTAGTCTGCAGTTAAATCTCAGTAAATGTCTCCCTCTGTGCTGCTCGCCTAGATTTACTGGTCTGCCAGTCCATATTACACCAAAGCAACTAAACCCACTGCTGATCAGGTCTACAAGAGGAATTAGAAACCTTTAGTGTCATACATGCGAAGTGCAGCAGTGTCTGAGTTCAGTTTCTTTTTCCTTTGATTCATGAATTCATTGTAAATCAACACCAGGATCAGGATATGTGTAGTTTTTGTGGACTTGTACGTGCTTTGGTCAACAATGTTCTAAAGAAAGTTAGATATGAATACCAAGTTAATATCAGTTTTAAAATGACAATGCTGAAAAGACATTTTTCAGTGTCTTTCTCCTTCAGTCTCCTCCTTCTGCACCAACACACTGCTGCGTTCGGGTTTTCCACTGATCAAAGCAGTGCAGTAGGTCTTTTTCAGACAGTTGTGTCAGAACCTCTGTTGTTCTTTCACTAACTCCTGACACAGACTGAACGTGTTCCTTAGAGCACAGATTAAAATCTTAGGAAAAAGTAAAGAGTCACACGGGGCTAGATCAGGTGTATGGGCCAGACACTGTTGTATTGAGAGGGCAGTGTGAGCTGCAGCGTTGTCTTGATGAAGAATTAAACCATTTCTACATGACTGTGGTCTCTGTCTTCAGACGTTTGGGTGATTTGTTCAATTTGTTGAATCTTTTCAGAAGTTTTTGATGTGCATGGCCGTCCACAATGTTCATTGTTTTGGACATCCATTCTACCTTCAAATAAATCTTTTGTTCTATTCAAACACGTGTATGTGACATGCATTGTCCCTCAACACCTCATGTAAGGGATGAAATAATTCAGCTGCTGTTTTGTCCAATTTTTAAAAAAATGAAGTTAATGCATTGCTCAACTTTTAAGCTCGTATATATCTTCAATCATTTTCTGATGCCTTAGTAAAAACACATGCACTTCAACCAGGAGCTCGCAGTTTAAAAGACTGACTTTTGTTTGTGAGTGTAAGTTGAGATAAACAAACATCTACTTGTGTTTCAAGTCCATGTAGATGACAAAATTCAGGATGTAAAAGACAAATTGAGACAAAATGGGTGGAAAACAAGACAAAAACAGCGTAAAAGATCATATGTATTTATAAATGTGTCCAAATGTGATGTTTTGAGTCTTGTCAAAGGAGGATTCTGGAACAGACAATAGAGTTCATTTGTGTATTTATCTATGCAAAACAACAATAATAGTCAAAATAAGATAAAAAAAATACATACATGATATGGCTAAAACAAACAAACTAGAACAAGATGAAAATGACCAATGCTAATTGGAACTGTAAATGCTGTAAATTTTTATTTTAATTACAGAAATGTACACATTAAATAAACTGATTCATTCATGTTGTGTTTCTTTTTTAAGACAAGTGGAATGGTAAACAGCAGGATGAGACAGGAAGAAGGAAGGACGGACAGACGGGGACAGAGATGGGAGACGTGAGGAGACGTGATAGGAAGTAGTGATGAGAGAGAGAGGTGGAGGTGCATGTGAACACAGACAGAGAAAAGGAGTTGGAAAAATAAATGTTTAGATGAGATCATGGCTGCTTGTCAGTTTGGGAATAACGTGACATATTTGGTCATATTTGGTTCCTTTTTGGCAATAATTTCATTCATGTTGTTGATAATTTGGGTGTTTTTATTCAGTCCCATGTGGTAAAGGGCTGTCTGATAAGAAAAAATAGTGAAAATATTTTAAATAGACCAGACACAGATACAGAATAGGAGGTGGTGTTTTAAATAGTGATGGTTTAAAACAATGGACTCAAGTTAACGCTTTCATTTCCTCTGCATACATGTCTGTGATTTTCTGTTCTCCTGAAGTCCCTGAACGCCTCCTCTCACACATCCACACCTGACATTCAGACACTGAAGAGCGCAGTCTGAGCCTCTTTCTGACTTTTCAGGTGCATGTAGAAAGTACAGTTAAACTCAGAATGGGGATACAGTGACAGTAGTGGACAGTCTTTCCATCCAGTTTTGGCCACGTGAACAGCTGGAGTCCCATTTAGAAATACTTCACATCTTAGTGAAACAGTCATCAAACTTTAAGGCCAGGACCAAAAATGTTTTGTGGAGCCAAGATGAAAACAATATGAAAATGACAAGACAAAAATGACATTGTTAGTTCACCTCAGCCCAGGGTCTGGGTCCTACCCACCTGAACTCAGATCAGATCTCAGCATGGTTCATTTCACACCAGTCTCTACAGGTGTCTTATCTCATTTGCATAATCCACAGCCCGTGAACTCTGATTTGCCCGACTCTGCTGTCACTCAGAAAAAAATAACCAATCAGAGTGAGGAAACACTAAAAGAGGGATTTTGAACCTTAAAACTGCATGTACGTCATCTTTAGAGTCCAAACACTTAAAATATTATGAGGATTGGGGACAGCCCCTGATTTAAGCATGCTGACTTGTTTAGCCCTAGCCACTCATAATTCCGAAAAATGAAATTATCACTTGGTATGAAAGCAACTTTGACTATGGAGAGAAGAAAATTAACTTTTTGAGTTTGACATGTACACATCCTGTGGTGTCAACGTTGAAATTTCTATAAATTTTTGACAACACAAGTCTGACATGGTGGAAGAATCTTCTTGTCATCACGTACTCAGCAGTGAGCCTGAGGGAAGAGCCTCAGCGTGTACAGCCGATGACTTCAGTGATCATGCATGCGTGTTCATGCTTTTAATGTTGTGTGTCTGTATCTGCATGTGTGTGTGTGAGATGGAGAGAGAGTGAGTGCTGGTGTGTGGAGACACTGTGTTCCCTCTGTACTGATGCTGCAATGTGAGCTTTTCTAGAATACAGGTACATTTCTGTAAATTAGCATGTATTAGTGACATTACTATTATCCTGTATGGCTCAGTATTCTGGATCATGAGGCACAAGTTTTGTCTGGTATCTCAAGCGTTTTTTTCTGATATCCAGTTGATTTAAAGGACAGAATTATCCACTTACAACATCTCCTGACAGAAAATCTCTTCTTCTTTTCTTTACCTCATTATATCCAATATTTAAGCTGCAGGCCTAGAGTTTTTTTGGTCTTACTGAGCAAACACTCCATAATTACCCCTCAGTATAATGTTGCTTGTCTGAGTACAAACATGAATTCTGCACACTTCTGTCAACTGTGTTTTCAGGCTGTAGAAAATTTAGACCATGACGCAGACTCGGGCAAATCCCAGGTGTTCACATGGAGGTGTTAACTATGTGATTGACAGGTGTAATTGCTCATCATTGGCTTTGCGTTCCCGTAGCAGCTTGTAACGGTGTCAGCTCATTGACATTTTAACTGTATTCAACTTTTTAATTTGGGCTAAGAGGAAGAAATGTGTGTATTTTCAGATTTTTGGTGTCTTGGATCCTGTGGCTTTAAAGAAAAATCAATAACAGGAACTAAGCCAATGCAGCAAAATAATTAAACGATGCATGGGGAGAAGTGGTATCTGATGAACCCATAATGAACAAATCTTGATATCTTAATTACTTCATAAGTTAATATGCCTAGCTTCGGTTTAGGTAAAATAAACTATTGTAAGAAGAGTTAAATAAAGCTGTAATTAATACCCTGTAATTAATTACTCTATGTGTGTGCATATACACTATACTGGGACACTTCTCAAGTACTAAGCCAGTGGACAAAAATGAACAGTGACAAAAAATTAACAATACACGAGGATTAAGGGGTAGAAAATGGATGGATGTAATTAACGCAGTTAACAAAATAACCAATTATATAAATAAATATGAACAATATAATAAAATGAACAAGAAATGAGCCCAAAAAATGAGACAATAAGAAAATGATAAGCAGCAACAATGATTGGGTTATGAAGGGAAGATGAAGATATGTTACTCCTAAGAAATCTTAAAAGTCCTGTATTCTAACATTTATATTTATATCTGTTTGTTTATGTGTGCCTATGAAAGATTCTTGGAAGTGTGTTGATTTGATTTGTCTTTGGTTTTCCAAGATTGTACCTTGATTTCACTGTGCGTTTTGAAGACTGGTTGAATAACAGGTCATTCCCAAGGTGACCCAGGATCATTTTTTGATACAAGGCTAGTGCAAACACACAATAACACACTTTTTATAGACAGTTTTACAAAAAAAGTGTAAGGAACAGTACTCAGTCACTCACGTAGGTGGGGCTGATTTTAGCTTGAATAGGATTACAGTAGTTATCCTGAAACGAGCCCTAGCCTCGTTTCAGGATATTTGATGTTGGTGTTGGAGTTGTGTTTGGTGTGTATAAATATGGCTTATATGTGCTCCAAGCAGAGTTTCTCCTGTTTAGTTGATGTGCAATATGACTATGTTTTTACATGATCAGTGCCGTGTTTTTCACTTTTGATGCTGAGCTTTTTTTTGCAGAGCCCCCAGGGATTCTGGGGTCCCCCAATTAAACTCTTAAATTCCCAATGAAAGCTTAAACTCTAGAGTCTGAAATTTGGGAACTTAAGCATTTAAGAGATTAAGGATGCGTGAAGCATCCTAACTGGGCTAATTCATCATTCCTTTTATTCAGTTTTGACAATATACTCTACTATTTTCTTCTTTTTTTATGTTGGTCATTTTGCTTATAATATTGCCGATTTAGAGGTCTTTTTTCATTTTCTTTATTGTGTTGTTCAGTTTTATTTATTATTTTAGTCCATATGACCAACTATTTGGAACAGCTAAGATACGATGATGGTTCCTGTGGATTTGCAAAAAAGATCCCTAGTTCCTAGGGGTGCCACAGTCAGGTGTCCTCATACTTTGTTTATATATTGGATGTAGATTTGAGCTATCCCTAATGTGCATTGAATTGAATTGAACTGAATGAATTTAATTAATTGTTGAGTCTTTGATTGACTTGTCTTTATTAATGAGTAAGAAAAGCCGTGTGAATCGGGACCACATTGTGCTGCAGGTGATGTATCAAAACCATTGAACCTAATCTCTTCGTGTAATCTGAAATGCTGCTTTCTGAAGGTGCAAAGTCTTGCAACTGTTTCACACATACTTCGGTTCACATTTTCCACTGTGCTTGCAATTCTTTTTCCCCTGACTATATCCTTTAAGCTCTTTATATCTGTGACTGTGATTGACACATTTAGTGCTCTTAACAAGTAGCGACACGCCTCAGCAGCCATCTGTCATTCAAGGCCCCCTGTTGCCACGGTAACAGGGTCTAGGAGGGGAGGAGATCAAATGAAAGCGGACCTCCATGACAACCTGTCACCCATAGCAACCTTACCTGCCCCATGCACCTCCTCTTCCCCTTTACTGTAGATACCTTCCATCCATGACGTCTTCAGGCTATGCTCTGTTGCAAGTGTAAATTAAAAGAAAAGTTACACAGCAAAAAGTTCCAGAGACAGCTGTTTCATTATAAAAGCACAGAGGGATAGTAAGTACATCGGAGATGAGCGCCGTCTTTTAGCAGTCTCCTTCTGGCAGTCATCTGACCTGTGAGCTGACCTGTGGTTGATAGAAATGTCAAATGTCAGCAACAGGAGAAGTGACATTAGGTGACATGTCAGGGAGAAGAGAGGATCCTGGAAAGTCATGTCAAAAGATGTTCACAAATAATTGAATAATTAACCTTTCAATTTTTCATCTTCTTGCTTCATGGAGGTTGTTTTCATATACTAGAGAGTAGAGCTGAAAAGTACAAGCAAAAATGTCCCCATATATCAATAAAGGTTGGCTGAGTTTGGACCAGAGTGAAACTTGGACAAAAAAGACTATTTGTAGTTTTTTAATTAGTGAAAGACACAACAATTCAAAGGTGACATAAATTACATAAAAAGATGAAAAAACACAGACAACATGTAGAAAGCAGTAGGAGAGCACGGACCTCCACCACTGTACTGGAAGAATTCTGAGTCATCAGATTAGAAATATTGCCAGGATCCAGCTCAACACTAGCAAGCACTCAGAGAGTGCAGATCTCTAACAAGGCTAGATAGATAGATAGATAGATAGATAGATAGATAGATAGATAGATATTCACTTTTTCCACAATTTTTCTGTGTTACAGCCTTGTCCCAAAATGGATTAAATAAAATTTTTCCCCTAAAATTCTACACACAACACCCCATAATGACAATGTGAAAAAGTGTTTTTTCAAATTGTTGCAAATTTATTAAAAATAAAAAACCTGAGAATCATGTACAAAAGTATTCACAGCCTTTGCTGTGAAGCTCATGTATGTAAATGTACAATAATTAAACACACTCCATAGCATTAGAATACTGCAAACCCAAACCACCAGGCTGTTGATGAGAATCAAGAGAAGGATCCAGAAAGAGGACTTAGAAGAAACAAAACTAAAACACTGACATGAGGTGGTATGGTAAATTGTGTTTTTAAAAAAGAGAAATGAATCAATTGTTCTCAGGGTGTTGGGTAGTGTTCCAGTCAGACGGAGATTTGAACCTGAAGGCGTGTCTACCAACTTCTGGGAATATGAAAGAAAGGTTGCGGAATGTGTCTAAGGGAATATGGGGACGTACATGGTAATAGATATTGTTTTATATAGGAAGGGTAGTTAAACTGGATGCATTTAAAGAGATATTGTAGCCAGGGGTAGTGTCTTCTAGCATTAATTTTGATTTAATGTCTGGTTTTTGGACATCACGTCAAACTCATCAAAAGTCACATGAACAAAACCTGAGTTCATATTATTATAGAGAGAAAAGAAAAAATGTTTATCAGGTTAGATCATTAACTATCATGACATAAAATACATATTATATATATACATACTGTATATATGAATTATTGTCGATTTATGGCCCAGCTGTACCAGCAACCCAGGGGAGCTTACAGTGATGTGTAGATTATTAATGAATAGACTTGGACAGTGTAATGCAAGTGTTTTTGACTGGAATACTTTTTAGGTTTACTTCTACGTGATACCAGCTGAGGAGACACTGATGCACTTGTTTTCTGTGTGTTTTTATTTTATTTATATACAGTTGAGTTCAAAATGATTAGCACCTGTGTGGAAATCTGATTCTTCTTAAAATGTGTCCTGTGTTGCTCTCTCCAGGTCTAGACACTTGAGAATGTGTTGATAAATTTGTATATTCTTCTACTGCTTTGTGTCCATCAACACTACTTCTCAGGTCTAAATTTCTTGTGTTTTTGGTGCAATGCTTTTACAAGTGATGCCTCTATTCCTTTCTGTTGGTACATCATAAATAACTGTACATCCAGTAGTTTTTGAGAACATTTCATTATATACAACTTTCTGGACAGTTGTGGAAAGCCTGAGTTTGTTAATAACAGCAGGATAATTCACCCCCATAATAACGTATCCTGTGTATGAATAACATTTTTATCATCTACACATTATAAAGTACTAAATCTAAATGCATGTGTAGCATATTTTTATACTTTTTGTGCTTATACCACTTTTGTCGACACACAAAAACAGTGGAGTCTTTTTGTGACATTTATTCTGTACAGTAAGAACATTTAAATGATAAATTATGTTGCCCAATCAGTCTGTTGAATATTTACCATCATAAAGTAGTCAATATGTAGCAAACATACAACATGCATATTTTGGTGCACATAAGGCAATAACAGAATGTCAGAAATAACTCGCTAGCGATAGCATCAGTGTGGCACATCAGGATATATATTGCATTAAATCATCAAATCATTGCTTTAATTGCGAAGCGCCTAGAGATAATCTGCGATTATGATTGGCGCTGTACAAATAAAGATTGAATTGAATTTAATAATGGAACTTGGTGTAAATTAATTAGTAATTTACTTTGCTAATGATGTGTGATGATTTCTTGAAGTGTGATGTTTATAACTGATTATTACAGTTCTATAAACATATGTTTTTACATGCTTTGCCTTTTCTGTGAGTTATTCTCAGTGAATGCAGTTAGTATGTGTGTCATTGCAATGTGTTTGTGTCAATATAAGTGCTTACATTCTTTGCGGAATTTGATATTGATACTAATTCTCACTTCCCGTCTTTTCTTTTTTTTCCTTAACGCCTCCTTCATCTCGTTCCTCGACACTCAATTAGGTAAGACATCCATGCTTTTCACATCTCCACCGGTACTGCATAGCTTGCATATTTAACTTGCATGTGTATGTGTTTTTGTGCACCGCTACTTTTTCTCTCACAGCTCAGATGGAAATTAGTTTTATGAATATGCATGCTCTTCCAGAGCTTAAAGCACGCTGTTGCAGCTCTTTCCCGCCTCACCGTCTTTTATGTCATTGCCTCTTTCTCAGCTGTTCACTCGTTAGATGCCCTCGATGCAGGAGCCTTGCATTAAGTCATCTCAGTACATCACCGAGGATATTCACAAAGAATATTTAATGTGAAGATGAAAGTTTATATGACATTGTATAAAAGTCTATGGGCAGATTAAAGGTAGCTATGTTCACATGTGTGCATGTACAGGAGTAATTTTAATTCTGTTTGTCAGGTTGTCTTAGTTCCACCGGGGCGCATGTGTTACTTCAGTGCCTTGTACTTTGAGATCACACACCTTGAAATCTAGTATGTGATATGTATGTGGGTCTATGTATAATATATCATTCAGAAGGTGCATAATGTGCACCTATGCCACGTGATGCTCTCAATACATACACTCAAAGCCACACACATTTACAACACACTACACAAATAATGGGCAAAAACCTAATTACCTAGTGATCTGATATATTAAGAGGATTATTTACCTCTGTCATTACTGTGTGGTAGTAATCAAAAGAAAATATTGCAATAAAGAACAGGAAAATTTTTAACTTTAATATTGCTAAAAAAGTAACAAATGGACAAGTGCACTACCAGGCAAAAGTTTGGGCACACCCTCTCCTTCAGTGGTTTCACTTTATTTTTACTATTTTCAACATTGTAAATTAATACTGAAGACATTCAAACTGTGAATGAACTTGCATGGGATTATGTAGTAAACCAGAGTGTTTGATTTCTCTGGATTCTAATACAATGTGACTAACTGCTGAGTGTGTTTTATGTATGAGTTTTATTCTTTATATGTCTTAAACGTGTCGTACATCTGTGTGTTTTTATGTCTTAAATGTATTTTTTATCATCACTGTACAGCACTTTGGCTAACCTTGTTTCTAAATTTGCTTTATACATAAAAATGAATTGAATTAGAGAACATGTTTTATTTGTTAGATTGTCCAAAGCCACATTTAGCTTTGATGCTTTGCACACTTGTGGCATTCTTTCATCAGATTCATGATGTAGTCACCTGGAATGATTTTCAATTCACGTGTGCCTTTCAAGAGCTAATTTATGCCATTTCTTGCTTTCTTAATGTACTTTAGACCTTCAGTTGTCTCGTCTTGTGGTACAGAGTTAATAGCTCTTTTGGACTTAATACAGTTACTGTACAAATCCATATTATGGCAAGAAACAAGCGAAGAACCATCAAACACTATTAAAACTGGCTCTCATGTGGAAGACCAAGAGCTACTTCTGCTGTAGAGGATACATTCATTAGAATCACCAACCTGACAAACCAAGGACTAAAAGCTAGTTTCATCTTTCTTAAAGTAATCATGGGCTGTTTTTTCTCTTTACTTAAAGAACTGAGTGTTTCTTGCCATAATATGGATTTGTACAGTAGTTGCAGTAGCACTAATAAGGCTATTGACTCTCTACCCACGCTTCTTCTGCACAAGACAACTGAAGGTCTAAAGCACATTAAGACATTAAGAAGGCAAGAAATGGCACAAATGAACTCCTTACAGAGTCTATCTGTAATTAGAAAACTTTTCTAGGTGACTGATGAGACAGTCTAAAGCTGTCATCAAAGCTAAATGTGACTACTGAATGTGATAATTTAGAATATAATGTTCTCGGTGGTTTAACATTTTTTGTTCACAACATAATTTCATATGTGTTCTTAAACAGTTTGGATGTCTTTAGTTTTAAAGTACAATGTTGAAAATAATAAATATAAAGGAAAATGTCTGAAGGAGAAGGTGTGTCCAAACTTTTGCCTGGTAGTGTGCAAGCTCAGTTTACCAGGTTTTGTGTTTTTTTTTTTTTTTTTACAACTGTCTGCAATTAAATCCTAAAACACTACAAATAAATACAGTAGGCAACTTACCACTGTAACAGCAGGCAAACTCTTGGGAATTATTCAACAAGCACAGCAACAGGAACAACACAACACAGATGATTTATACTGATTGCAGAGTTAAGTGTTCATGCTGTTTTAGTGACCTAGTAATTTTAATGAAAACACCAAAGTGGCTTTTGCCATATGGAGTGTGTGTGTATGTACATCAACGCTCATGTGTGAAGCTGCAGATGATTAAGGAACAATTGATAAAGTGAATTGTTGGCTCCGAAGTACATAATCCCAGCAGGTTTTACTGGGCTTCTTTTTGGGGAAATAACAGTACCATCAATAAATATGTGTATTCATGTCTTATTTAATCTGTGTTAAAGGTAAAATATGAAGCATTTTTGTAAAAATAAAAAAAGATTTGTAGACTTGTAAAGTAGTACAGTAGTAATCCCGTTTAATCACCTTCTGAACAAGATTGGTTGTAACTTGCGATCTAGAATTCTCCGAGGGACAGGAGCTGCCCTAACACTACAAGAAAATTAGCAAGATTCTGGGTCTGATGCATCCCTCCAGAGAATTTGGGAGACGCTTCCCGAATCAACTTTGTCAGGCCCAATGTTTGTCCCCAAGCTTCTGGTAGTGTGAGGGAGTCACCGATTGAATCTTTCCCCTTCTGAAAGGCTCTTAGACGAATCGGGGACATCTTGATAATTAACAAACACTTTTGATATTTACAAGGGAAATTCAAGGTGATTACATCCAAACATAACGACAGCAGCCGATGAGAGAGGCAGTTGTAGCGTTACACAGTAAACGTTCAACTCCTCAGGTTAAAGACCTTAGTGGCCAGAATTAGCTTCCATACTATTGTAGATGACAGGCAGTAAAATAGACATAGGTACAACAGATCACACATGCAGACCGCTTCTCATCGACTCTATCTGTATCTGACTGTTATCTCATTGGGTTCGTTCAGCCCTCAGCTTTTTACACTATAAAAAGTCTACTTTATATAGTGATGCCATCAGCAGAATCAGCGCTCTGTGTCGGAGGTCATCTGCCTTGACTTGTGATGTCACAAAGTGCAAGATGATTTCTTTTCCACTTTATTGTCATCTCTTTTGACTGGCTGTACTGAGAAAGTTCATATTTTCTCATCTTTTATTTTACGCCACAGAGTTTATATGAACCTGAACACCCCAAAGAGATACATTTTCACAGTGTGGGACCTTTAAACTGAGTGTGCCAGATTTGAAGGGTGTGAGTCAGGAGGCTGATTCCACTTCGGCTAAGGTGGAGTGAAGAAAGTAGGCAGGCAAAAAGAAAGAGAGCTGATGGAGGAGGGGGAGGTGAGGACAAGGTTGAGATGAATGTACTGCTGGTAGCTGCCGGCTAGACCTGTGTACCGGTGTATGTGTGTCTCACTGTATTTAAGTCATACAGTGAGAGGTGTTGTGTTTCTTGTCTTTCTATTTCTCAGAAGCTGCAGGTCTGTGTGTGTGTATCCACTTAACCTGAGGTGTGTGTTGTATCATGAATTATAGATGGAAAGTGAATCAATAGTGCACTGAATTACTGCCAGACACGGTGTGTGTTTGGTGAGTGGTGTATGCACTGGTGTCTGTAAATGTGTTTATGTAAATTGTATTTTTGAAATTAAATTAAGCATATTAGGTACTTATTTGCCATGCACTCGGTCTGTCTGCACTGCCCTACAAAGACAAAGTGCAGCTACACAAACACTAGAACAGAGCTTGAGACTTACTTTTTGCAATTTTTGTAGATTTTTAGCATTTTTCTTGATCATTATGTTTAGTTTGCTTCTTTTATCTTCTATTTTTTTTTAGCATTTATGTTACTAATTTTTTCATTTTTCTTCTTTTTGCATCTAATTTGTTTCCTTGATTTGATTATATTGGTCAATATCCTTCTTCTTGCTTCTAATTGGGTAATTTTTTGATTATCTTGTCAATTATGCATCTATTTTGGCTCACATTGTAGATTGCTTTGTAAACTTTTCTTCTTTTTGTCTACTTGGATGAAGTTTTTAAGATTATTTGGTTCATTTTTCTTCTGTTTTCTTCTAATTTGCCTCATTTTATAGATTATTTTGTTTATTTTTCTGCTTTTTGCTTCTAATTTGGTTCATTTTTTATTATTTTCTTTTGTTTGCTTCTAACGTGGCTACTCATCATTTTTTATTCATTTTGCTTGTAATTTTGCTCTTTTGTGTGAGAAAATTGATTTTATTCTATTATTTTGTTTGTAGATTACTTACTCTGTTTTCCTTCTCCTTGTTATTTTATTTATTTTTATGCGTCTGGTTATTTTGTACATTTCACATTTTATTTTGTTCTTTTCTGTTTATTTGCTTCTAATTTTCTTCATTGTTTTGTTTATTTAGCTTGCAGTTCTGGTTATTTTGTTCATTTTCTGTTTATTTTTCTTCAACCTTGTTCTTTTGTTCACTTTCTTGTTTTTTTGTTCATTTTGCATCTGAATTTGTGAATTTTTCTTCATTTTACTGATTTTTTTAAAATTCCCCTTGTTTTTTTGTCTTCATTATTTTGTTTGTTTTGTCTTTTGATTATTCTAATTATCTCAGCTTTTTATTTGAATTTATTTTTGTGCATTATTATTTAGTTCATTTTTTTTTGCTTTTAATTTGGTTCATTTTCTGGATTAATTTGTTCATTTTGCATCTAATTTTGAAGATTATTTTGTTCATTTTTGTTAATGTTTCTTCATTTTCCCAATTGGTTTGTTCATTTTAGGTCTATTTTGGTGATTATTTTGTTCATTTTTTATGCTTCTCGTCATTCTTTTATTTTCCTTATTTTATTGAACATTTTGCTTCCAATATTGTTATTTTTTGTTCATTTTTTAATCATTTACTACATTTTATTTTGTTAATATCTGTTTATTTTGTTGATCATTTTGTTCATTCGTCTTTGTTTTTCCTATATTTCCTATTATTCAATTAAGTTTTTGAATTATTTTATTGTTTATTTAGTTTATTTTTGGGCCAAACACTAATTCATTGGCTTATTATCATTAGCTTTGGTAGGCCTTAACCTTGTTGTTCCTGCTGATTAGACTTGTCCTCCTTTTCTCTGAAATAGAACATGAGTAAGGACAGTTTGTCACAACATAAATCAAATGTCCAAAGGTTCCAGTCTTAACTCATTTTGACCAAATGTGGATTTACTGCACTTTACCTCTACCCGTCACCGTCACTGTGATCTCGCAGTGACTTTTTACAACATTTTTACTCAAGTTTAGTTTCGACTTTTAGCGTTTCCTTAACTCACAGGTAATATTCTTGTTGGCTCATAAATGTGTGTGGATGTGTTTGTGTTGTACTTGAGTGTCTGCTCCAATAAAACAGCACAGTATGATAGAATGCCGCACTCACAGTAGAGTGGAAAAAGACCTCTGCAGATTTACTATGCTATTACTGCACACACACACTTGTACACACTGTGCAGGGGAAAAAAGTTGTAATGGCCCAGTGCCCCTCCAAGGACGGGTGAGGAAGAGTGGAGAGAGCAGAGTAATCACAGTTAAAGAGAGAGTATGTGTGTGTGTGTGTGTGTGTGTTTGGCGAGCTGAATAGATGGACTACAGGGGACAGTGTGAGGTTCAGTGCTGGAAAAATGGATGGGGATATGAGAGGAGTGGAACATCCTGTCCCATCTACCATCCTTCATGGCACACAGTGGCTCCGTGTAAGAATGTTAGTGTTTCCGAGAGATGGAGCTGACAGATGAGGGAATCCAGGAGACCAGATATGTTCCGGTGCTCCAAATGTGACCATTTAGTCTGTTTAATTCCTTATTTCCTTCAAAGCACACTTAACCTGGACCTCCTCCACATTCACTATGCAAATGTTTCCTTTGAAGTAAAAGTTCCACAACTGAGTTCACAACAGACAACACATACACTAATATCCATGCATTGGAATTATAAGGAAAAGTCAGTTAGTGTTTTACACACTTAGATATTGTTGCATTTATTTTCTACTTATTTAGCAGCAAACATTCAAATATTCAGTGACTGGGTGATCACACCTGTCCAAAAAAGACTTCAAAGTGAAAATTGGGAGAGAATGAACAGAGAATTAGCAGGACTCATCAGATACATTAAAGACAATACATGACACTAGTTCATGCTTCTGTTGAATATGGTACAAACTACTTTGGATCATTTTTGCAGGTTAGAAATCTTAATCTTTTTATTGATTTTTTGCATTTGGAGGATGCCTTCAGTTTAGTTTTTAGTTTTACAAGTACAGAAGTGTTTCACCTCTCCTTGAATCACCACCTTATTGTGGTGGAGGGGTTTGCATGCCTGAGCGATCCTAGCAATTGTGTTGGCGGGGGTAATTCTCCCCTGGCAATTTGGTCCAAGGTGACAGGTCAGACTAAGAGCAATTCAGAAGACCCTTATGACTACACCATTCTGTGGGCCCACCACCTGCAGGAAGGGTCGTAAGGGTCTGGTGCTGTTTGCTTTGGGTGGCAGTCAAAGCCCAGGTGGTCCAGTCCCCGGTTGGCAATACTAGCTCCAACTAGGAGCAGGCCCTGGGGCAGAACCAGGACACACTGGAGGGACTATGTCTCTTGGCTGGCCTGGAAATGCCTGGGGGTCCCCCTAGAAGAGCTAGAGGAGGTGGCTGTGGAGAGGGAAGTCTGGGCTCCTCTGCTTCGGCTGCTGCCCTTGTGACCCTGACCAGGATAAGTGGAAAATGATGATGATGGAGAAGTGTTTCAGCTAAAGCCTTTATTTATAGACTCTGAAACAAGCAGGATGAAAGGAATTAGTGAAAGATCCCTTTCTGGTGCATTTTTGTCTATGTCTATCAGCCATTAACATTGGAGGAAAATCGACACAAAACTGATGCAAACATACACTGTTTCAGTGCATGTTTAATCCGCAGGTCCTCCTGAGGTCATTTTCAGTTCAATTCAGTTCAATTGCTTTTGTATAACACCAGTCTTAATCCAATGTTATCTCTAGACTCTTCACAATTCAAGGCTGAAACCTCAAGGCTATACTGAGACCAAACCCAACAGAACCACTAAGAGGAAGCCAAGGGGGACGGGGGGAAAAGGGGGGGGGGTAGGACGCACCGCTGATGTAATCACAGAGTAATCACGCCAATATGATCACAGGGCGTAACCCTATTGATGCTAAAACCTACTCCTAATCAGTATTGAGTAAATCTTTTAGCTGCACCCAGGAGTTTTCATGGCCATTTGGAGTACGGTACCTACCCCGAAGCAGGGACTTAGATAGAACCTGTAAAGATAGGTGTAATCTAACCCAATGGCATTTACAGGGTTTAAATTATGAAATTGAATTCACATTTGCTATATACAGTATGATGAGGACTGGAGTTAATGAGAAAGAAAAACATTGTTTATGATCCAGCGGCGCAGAAGGGCCTTAAGGGGGGAAAGAGGGATTTTATTTAAAAGGAGAGCCTGAGGGTTAAAACATTTTTGTTTCTTTCAGCTTTTCAAATTGCACTTAACTGGGGGTTGGTGTGGCTCAGGCCAGTTTGTCCTAGTTTGAGTGCACCTGTAAACCATCAGTTGTCTTGTGCAGCAGAAGGGTAGGTACAAGACTCAAAAGTCCTATTATTGCTTCTACAATTACTGTACAAATCCATGTTATGGCAAAAAGCATTTGTTTAAGTGCAAAAAATACAGATCACCATTACTGTAAGAAATGAAGCCTCCCTCCATTGGCTTCCAGTTCATTTATTAATCAGATTTAAAATTCTTTTATTTGTTTTTAAGTCTTTAAATGGTCACACCCCTGTCTGATCTGCTGCACTCTAACCGGTACACCCTCTCTTGATCCCTCAGGTCTTCTGACCAGATGCTATTAGAGATTCCAAAGTCACAAGGGAAACTTAGAGGGGAGCAAACTTTTCAGTTCTGGGTCCTAAACTCTGGAATGAGCTCCCTCTGCACATCATACAGTCTCCTTCAGTTGCTGCTTTTAAATCTCGCTTAAAAACACACTTTTATTCCCTGGCCTTTTGACCCAGATTAACACACTGACAATGTTTTCTATTCATTTGTATTTCTTAATCCCCCTGTTTTTATCTATTTTGTATGTTTTTACTGTCTTGTTTTATTTCTGCTCTATGTTTGACTTTATGGTTATTTTATTGTACAGCACTTTGGTCAGCCTTGTTGTTGTTTTTAAAGTGCTTATAAATAAAGCTGGCATGGTATGGTATGAAATGACAATCTCAAGAACTTTGAATGTGTCCCCAAGTGCAGTTGCCAATGCCATCAACCACTATAATGAAAATGGCTCTCATGAGGATTATCGCAGGACAAAGAGACCAAGGGCTACCTCTGCTGCAGAAGATAATTTTATAAGAATTACCAGACCCAGAAACTGCAAATTATAACACCTCAATTAGCATTTAATGGTTTTTCCAAAAAGAAAGAGAAGGTGTGTCCAACCATTTGACTGGCAGTGTACCTCTAAAATATAACAGTAATGGAATGTTTAAAGTTTGTGGTTCGATTCAGCTCTTATGTAATGGACAGTTGCCATCTTGTATTATATTTTTATCTGTTTTATTTGTGCTTTCCTCAGAGAATCAGCCCTGATAGTGATGAAGCCGCTTCTATACATATAGTTCAGACACATATTAAGAACAGCTGCTGTATCCAGAGACACCCACTACAACACACTTTGCTACTGACCAGCGTAATGCTTTTAGGTCCACTGTCATAGCCCACTAGTTATTTTCACTGTTCATTAGCAAAACCACAGCACATTAAATGGCTCCAGACAAAGAAAGATCAAGCAGAACCATTACATGCATATTACGCTTTGTACATTTAATACAAATGAAAAAGGGTGGGTACTTGGGATCAAGACCATTTTTCTACCTGTGCTGCCAATCACCAATTTATCACTAATTAGTCACAACAATTCTGTGAGCACCAATATAACCTTAACCTCAGAAACAGCCACCTCTATTTCACACTCCATGAAGTCTGTCCTTTTGATTCGCACTTCCAAATAAATCAGCCTACAGTATAAACTGATTTCTATGCATATTAAGCGCCCCAGCAGCTGTTTCATTAACCATTTATTGTTGTAGTAGGTTAACATGCACAGTTTCCAGCATAGGAAGATTTCCTCTACCAGTGGACTCTATGGCTACTTTTAATCAGCCCCAATGTCCCAGCTACAATGTCACCACCTGGGGCTAACACAATGGCAAGTTGTTTGTGGAAATATTTTTGTTTCAGTGTGAGGGAAGAAAAACTGTGAAATGCCATCATTATGTCTTGATTGCACATGATATGGGCCAGATATCCCTTAAGTGTTCTCAATAGCATATAAGAAAACTTTGACTTAAATTGCCACATTATGTCTTGAAGCTGGATTTGCAACAGATACTCGACCCTCACGAGGATTAAGGATGGATGGAATTTGTAACAGGTTTAATATGTCTGCCCCTTGACTCTTACCATCCCTGAAAGCAAGTGCTTTGGCTTTGTAGTCTATGTAAAGCAGGTATGTCATTTACTTTTGTGAAATATAGGGCCTTACTATTGTTTTAAAGTAATATAAGACCCACACTTCAAAGCAGGGGTTGTTATTATGAGAGGACACAAGGGAAACGTATGCAGAACAGAATTGACCGTGGTTACATAAGGATCATATCACTGCTCTGTGACAATATTAACTCTTTCCAAAGTGCAGAAAGCGGTGACGCTTCAAGGAGTGTATTGTCAAGCTGAATTCAAGTGATGACTGCTCCATAGGGGGCGCTGAGGTGCTACCATCAATTTATCATTTAAACATAATATTAAAGGTTTCTATGCAAATCTGTACACATTCTGCCTTTGTACATATTGTAACCTTTGAGGCTGTTCTGTCATTGGAGGATTAGATGAGACACATTGTAACCATTTTCAACAAGTTGTTTTAATTCTTATATTGCTCTAGAATAGGCATCAACAACCTCTGCCAGCTAAAGAACCATTTTTAGGCAGAAAATAAAAATACATGTATCAAGAGCCTCAAAAACTATTTTAACCATTTATGTTTTATTTGCAATGTGTTAAAATGTATTCTTACTTTATTTTATTTCTATTTATTTTATTTTATTTTATTTTTGGTCATTAACTTGTTAATTTTTGTTCCTTTTGTTGATCATTTTCAGTTTTGTTCATTTAATGGATTATTTTGTACATTATTATTCACTGTATTGATTATTTTGGTTATTTTTGCTAATTTCGCAGAATAGTTATTTTTTGTTCTTCATTGTTCATTTTGATTTTTCTTTGTGAAAATGTTTTTTATGATTATTTGTCAATTAACTTTGTGGAATATTTCATTCATTATGTAGCTTAGTTTTTGGATTTCTTTATTTATTTTGTTCAATTTTGGTTTTTTTTTCATTTGAAGTTGATTTATTTATTTATTTTAGTCATTTTTGTGAACTTTTCAGTTCAGTTTCCTTACGACTTTGTTGATCTTCTTCTTCTCCTTTCGGCTGCTCCCCTCAGGGGTCGCCACAGCGTAATATGAATAATTCGCATGTTTCATGTGGCATAGTTTTTTTTACGTCGGATGCCCTTCCTGACACAAACCTCACAACAAGGGACAATAAAAAAAATTTGCAACACATTAAAGGAAAAGAAGTTTCTTACGCCTTTGTTGATACTGTGGATTATTTTGTTCAGTTTTGACCCAAAACATGTTCATTATTTTGCTTATTTTTGTCCATTTTCATAGGTTCAGTGATGTACTTAATTTTATTGTTCATTTTGTGGATTTTTTTATTTGGTATTGGCTGAATTTCACTCAAGACAGGCATGACAGCTGACGGATAACTGGCTTGTTAACTTTAACTGCAGAGTTTCCGGGAAAATATAGCTCAAACATTTTCAAGAGTTACTTTGATGGGCAGTTATAGATCTACTGACTGATTACTTTAAATGTCTCATACAAACAACCCATTTTTGGGGGTTTTGAGGTTTTTTATATTAATGTTATATGAGCACTGTGATGTAAAATAAAAGCTGTGAACATATCTACTTGCTCAGGCCTGTGAGTTCTCAGAAATCCACACAGCAAGATGGACACCAGGGGAAAAAAACATTTAGATTTTTTTGTGATTTGTGACATCACAAGTTATACTCAATTAATGTCAAGTTAAAGTGCATTAGTCCTGTTCCCATGAGCCAGTTAAATTTTAAAACATCACAAGTTACAATCAATCAGGCTAAAATTAGCCCCAGCTCCATCAACAACTGCCATTATCCTTTATGATGTTGATTAAAGTATCTAGTAGGTGTCTAGTTTCTAATTAAGTCAAAATGTGTTTCTAATGGGTGGAATTTTTGAGGTGGGGTCATTTAAGGTCAAAGGAACCTCTGTTGCTGAGCCCTGACTTGAATGGAGAAAATGTCAAAAATTGCAGTACCTTTAATGTCTTTAAATAATAGTTAATCCCTCCAGAGTCCCATGTAAAAACGATCATCTTTAGAGTAGAAATAATCATTTTTATAGTTTGGTACAAACAACAGTTTTAGTCTCTATTGCAAATTTCCATCTCTGTGACAGTGGATGAATTTTTGTACAACTTGTCCATTTAGATGATCCCAAGGCCAATATTTCCACATAATTAAGATTATTGACGCTTCGATTGACAGGTGTGTCCCAGCTAGACATCTTCAATTTCATTTACTGTAAATCAGCTCAGCTCCACTCACACTTCATGTGAAATGTAAATATTAGATCAGTGTCAGGCAGAAGTGCCCAGAGGCTCCTACAACTAAATGTGTGAATTTTTAAGTAAAACCTACAATTTAAGAGTATGATAAGTCTCTGAATTTATTCTTTTTAATAACGTGGTGATACTGAAGCAAATCGACAATAAATAAAATACTTCTTACCGTTAATGCGACTTCTGGATGCTTTTGCCAACAGCCTTGTCATCTGGTTGATACGCGGTGAGGTGAAGCTTCACACACACATTGAGGTTTTCATCCATTAAACGTGATCTTGATGTTTTTCAGATGTGAGAATGACTGCTCACATGGATATTTCGATGAAAATGTAGCATGGCGTGTGTTGAAGTGTCGCTTTATATTTGACCGTTTCATTGATGAAATTTTATCACTGCATGTTAAACACAGTACAAAACCTGCTCTGTCCACAAAGGCGAATTCCTCTGTCCATTTGTGCTGAAATGTACGATACTCCCCATGTTTTTTGCTTTTCACCGTCTTCATCATCAAAAGGGTTTGCTCTGAATAAAATAGCTAGCTGACTATTCGATTGAAAGGAGGGAAAGTTACTTCTTGACCTCACGACGACTCGTATTGGCTCCTGCATTATCCTATTTGCCGCAAATGTGTCGCCACATTTGCGGGTCACTTACCTGGTGAGGCAGGGAGCCGAGCGGGCTGTCGCTTCTGGCGTCAAGCGCGTGGCCGCGTGACCGCCTGGCCGCCTGCGACCCGCTCTGTGGACAGTGACAGGTGGGGAGTTTAACACGCAGGTGTCCTAAGGCAAGCTCATGGAGGACAGAAACCTCCCGCGGAGCACATGGGCAAATGCTCGCTTGATTTAGATTTTCAGTATGAATATAGACCATGAAAGCGGGGCCTCCGCAGGAGGTTTCTGTCCTCCTTGAGCTTGCCGTAGGACACCTGCATTACCGTTTGACAGGTGTACCGCCCCAGTCAAACTCCCCACCTGCTACTGTCCCCGGAGCGGGTCGCGCCCGACGGGCGGCCGGGCGCTTGACGCCAGAAGCAAGAGCTCGCTCGGCTCCCTGCCTCACCAGGTAAGTGACCCGCAAATGTGTCAGCGCCAACACGTTCTATTGTTAAAGTTATACAATAAAAACAGAGTTTTGGTGTCGGACCCACTCGTGTAGCCCAAAGGACAGCTGGGATTGGCTCCAGCCACCCGCAGCCCTGAACAGGTGCGGTAGAAAATGAATGGAT
>JAQQAE010002503.1:0-22169 GCA_029823295.1 Pseudamia nigra | reverse complement strand
TCAGAGCCCCCCCCGCCGCGACCCCCCCCCCCCGTCCTCCTTGGATGTTCCTGCAGACGTGTGATGCGCTGCCGCTCAGTCTCCTGTGCGCACACAGACAGTAAGGCTGGACGGACAGACGGACAGAGCTTCCGTCAGTCATCCCTCTCAGCTGTCAGGATGTTCATGCATTTGGAGGTTTTCTATTCCATCTTCATTCTGCTGGCGAACACGAACTCATACTGCTGCTGGTAAGGGACATTTCATGCATCATCAGGGGCTGCGTGGGTTTATAGGCAATAGGTGGAACACTGGGGGGGTATTTACATCAGGCATCTTTGGGTCCTCTCGACTAACTTTATTTTGTTTGGGGTCAATAGTTTATGCATGAATTTGTGTCTTCTTCTTCAATACAAACATTAAAAAAAAGGAAAATAATTAAGAATATGGAAGCAATGAGCAACAAATGGGCTAAAATGAACAAATTAATAAAGGAAGATGATTGAAAATAACTCAAATGAACAAAAAGAAACCCTTCATCATAACCAACCCATCGCCTCAGTTTTTACAAATCCGCATCACAATGTTTTAGATATAAATAAACAAAATGAAGTACAAACTGAAGAAAATAACCAAAATATGACCCAAATTGAACAGAAAGTTGAACCAAATTCACAAATATTCACAAAAATTCAGGAAAGAAACAACAAAATGAGCAACAAAGGAAGTAAAATGAAGAACGTAATCAAGAAACTGAAAAATAGAACAAAAAGTGAACAAAATTATGCCTCCAAATGAACAAAATAATCAAGAAACGGGAATAAAAATACAAAAATGAGTAAAAATGAACAAAGTAATAAAAAATGAACAAAATGATCAACAAAATTACCAAAAATGAACAGAAATTAATTACACTAATCTAATACCTTGTTATTGTTAACTGTACATTAATTTGCACCATAACATTTTACACATAAAATCACAAACTAAAAGTAAGAAAACAAAAAATAACAAAAAAGAAACACATTCATTGATAAAATAATTCATAAAAAAGAATGAAATAACAAGAAAATGTAGAATAAAGTAACATATGAACTAAAGTGACTATTTTTCACAACAAATGATGCAACTAAACAAAATGAGCATATATGACAAGAAAATAAAACATGTATGAAATGAAAAGAGGAGTAAATGAGCAAAAATAATGACAGATGAAGAAAATAAGCAAAAAAGATAAGCTGACCCAGTGCTTCAGGTTTTCTGTAAATGAACCAAAGTCGTAACATTTTACACATAAATGAACAAAAAAACAACCAAAGTATGAACCAAACTAAGCAGATCATTGAACTTGTCACCAATAATCAAATAAAAATGATCAAAATTAATGAAATATAAATAACCCACAAAATGAGTAAGAATGGAACCAAACACTGATTATAAACTCACCTAATATCTCAGTTTTTACTGTCGATGAATTTTCATCATGGCATTTTATACATATATTAACAAAATAAAGTGGAAACAAACTAAACTAAAAATAGAACTGAAAAAAATGAAGAAAATTAACAAACAACTATGAAAATGAGTAAAACAACATTTTGTTCGTTATGCTTTGAATGGTTGATATTTTATATATATGAAGATTTAACTCACTTATTGTGTAGGTTTTTCAAAATAAGCATTAAAATCAACCACATGAACCAGAATAATTCACAAAATAATATAAAATTGTTAAGGCATATTTAAAACAATCAAGAAAATGAACAAAATGAACCCAACAACGGACAAAATGGCCATTATTTATTTATAAAAAGTGTCTTTTAAAGACAAAAAACTTGCGCTCATGTAATTTAATTTGTGTTAAAAGTGTGTATTTCACTAAAACTGAAATGTTTTAGAAATTTCATTTTCAGTTAATTAATTGCTTTAGATACATAACTATAGAATGTCAAAGGACCAGCTTAACATCTACAAAGAAAGACTCAAATTGCAAAGTTGTATTTTACTGGGATTTATATGTTACTTTTGGTTAATACCTAAGATACATTTATATAATATCTAGTAAAATCACTTAAATGATCTGTTGAACCTCATGCTTTTACATCAAGTTTTAACCGGATGAATCTGCCATTATTTTCCTTAAATACATAATAATATAAAGTCAATTTAGGAAAAGAATTACACAAAAGATTGGGTAAATGATCTGTTTGACAATAAAAGCAGACATTTTAACTCAATTGCTCAGCTAATTTTTCCTTTGATGCATAAAATATAACATAATTTTTTAAGAAAATTACCTCTAAGGCCACTTAAATCAAGGGTTTTGTCATGACAAAGAAAATGACTCTATCATGGAAAATCATGTTTTAAAATAAGCTTCACCTGAATTTAAGAGTCATTTTCAATTTGATACATAATAAAAATAAGTGAAATGTTTAATAATAGTTCATAAATAGCACATCAATTAGGCACTTCAGTCATGTTCTTGAATTTATCTGCTTTTCATATTATAACAATGTAAGGTATATTTTTAAAAATGTCATCAAATAAGTGATAAATTTAACCATAACGAAGGAAAATTACTCATATCGGCCTTGTTTTACTTGCATCTACTTGTTGGTTTTCACCTTTGATATAGTTACAAATGACAATAGCTTATAAAATCACTTAAATGATCAGATTAACAATATAAAGAAAATGAGGCATGTCAGTGGATTTATCTGCTATTTTATCCCTTTGATACATAATAATATAAGGATGGCAAAAAATACCATCAATTAAAAGATCAGTTTAATGATAAAAAGGGAAAATTACTCATATCAGCTATATTATTCCTCATTATTGATATACTGTAGTTACAAAGAGCCTATGACACCATTAAAAAGATCAGTTTAACAAAAAATGGAAAATTACTCACATTATTAATATTTGATCTCAATTTATCTGTTATGATTCCATTTAATACATAATGATATAAGGTCATTTATTACATAATAGGTTGTAAATGATCTGTTTAAACTTTAAAAAGAACATTACTCACATCATTTTATACAGTGAGATCACTAAAAACATCAGACTGACCCTATAAAAGCTCATTACTCTCATTTTCTCACATATATTCCGATTAGACGCATCAGTTTGTTTGACTCAGACGCCCGTCCGTGCCCATGACATTCCATAAATAATTCAAATTTCCCACCAATTTTAAAGGAATGCCTTTAGATTGTTCATTTTTGAGTGAAGGCAGCGGTGTGATCTGTGTGATTTGCATGCCTACCGGTGTCACGCGTTAACATGCTCCAAAGCCACTAATGAGAGATGTGAAGAGAGGAATTTGTGGAGGACACTGAGCTTCCCCCGACTGAATAAGCTGTCTCCTTTTCCAGGTCAGTGAATAATTTCTTGATGACTGGACCCAAGGTAAGCCAACTTTCTTTTGATCTTCCCTCCCTCTCGTTTTTCTTTTCTCCCAATTTGAAACAAGCCAGAATAGACGAGTGGAAACATGTTTGCGTGTGTTTTAGGTCTGCAGCCTGTTTTAACTAGTCCATGTGTTTCTGTGCACCAACACTTCACATGATGGATCAGTGATACTCGGGCCCTTATTGTGATTTCTCCGTCCCCCTCCATATACACTTGACCTTCCTCGGAAGCTCTGTTTTGCTGATTGAATGTGATAAGAGGTAGAGGAGAGTGGGTGGTCATCATTAGCGAGCCGGGGCCCTGTGAAAGAGGTGCTACTCCATCCCTCCAAAGGCCACTTGAGACATATTAGTTATATTATCATTCACACAGGCTGGACGTGCAGCAGGGCAGTGGGCCAGTGCCAAGAGCTGAACGGGGTGTGTGAGTTTCCGCAGCACCTAATGAAGTTTGAAAAGGGAACTGAAGAGCTAAATCTGATTTACTCATAATTTATTAAAGCGAAAATGTGCCAAAGCTCACTCTGCACAGCATTAAGATTATTTGTGTGTTTGTAGAAATAGAGGGAAGACTGAAATGCTGACTTTTTACAATAAAGGAGCCATACTGCAACCACTCTAAACAAATTTATTTAATTTGATGTGCTGCTATACATTTTGAACTTCAACTCAAAATACTGCAGAGATCCTTGCTTCTGCCATATCCATATACATCTAGTTTTCAGGACAAAATCAAATGTGACCTTTGAATGTGTGTTGCTTCAAATGTTCCATCATGTGGAAATCAGTCTTTATTGGGGTTTGATGTTTGATATAAACTCTGTGATGTAAAATAAAAACTATGAAAACATGAACTTGCTCAGTGCTGACAGTCCTGAGAAATCCAAACGAGATGGACAATAGGAAAAACAAATGGTTTTTAATCTGGGTAATTTGTGACATCACAAGCTTTAACCAATCACATTTCAGATAAATGTCCTGCCCCTATGAGTCAGTAAAAAGTTGTAAATTTAAGTTTTAAAATGACACAAATTTAATGTAATCATAAGGTGCATTTCTATTACCTCAAATAAATGCACATTTTGAAAATGTGCACTTAATAGTTCACCACAAATTTTGAAAAAGCTTGAAATTTTGCATTAAAAACATGCTCAAAGGAGGTGGAAAAGTTCACCGTATTGGAAAAAGCATATGTGTATCAGTTGATGGAAACAAAACAAATAAAAATGTGAAAATGATGTCAGCCACTTCTGCTGGGGACTTCCTTTAATGGAAGAGAAAAACCTCCTGCAGAACCAGGGCTGTGGGTAGGCGGCCATCTGCCTTGACCAGTTGGGGTTAGTGGACAGAGGAGAGAAAATACAGAAAGTATCCTTAAGAGTCTAAGGGATGCATTTATTGCACTGTTGAACCCAGCCAGTCTCCAGTCCTTTTAAGGAAAAATCTGAAAAATATCTTTCGCACACACTTTATTTCACATGGACCACACGCAAAAGACATTAGTCCCATCTACATTCTCACAATGTCAAAGAAACACAAATATAGAAGATACTACCCATTCAAACGGTAAAACGTTCATACCTGCACCACAGTTTAAGTGTGACCCCAGATCCATACCATAAGCACACATTCATACAGACCCCTATGAACATACACATTCATGTAAACACAGTCGATGTTCCTAACTGGCTCATCAACACAATCATAAAACAAGATGATACAAAGGTAAAATTGCTCATCGAGTTGATGTTGACAGTACAGGTTTCTTAAAATCCCCTTTTAACATCACAAGAAAAAGTGCAAAAATCTGCAGATGTTTTCAGACTATCGTTGCACACACTGTAAATAGAAAGGCAGATTGTGTGAGTTTCTTTTAGGGACACCACGATCTGTCCTTGCAGTTGACTTTAAAGCTCTGCTGATCTGAACAGAGATGTATAAATTCTTTCAGTGGAAGATAGGTAGTATAGAGTTATTTTGAATACAAATCAAAGATCTGAATTCTATTTAGTAAGTGCATGACAATGATACACCTTTTCACTTTCAAATCAGACATTAACAGCTACCTTAACATTGCATTCGTATTATGCACAGCTGTCCTATGCTGTAGCAAAGCACTACTGTCCTCTCTCACCAGCCCACCGTTTATCATCACTCAGATCACAATGTCCAAACAGGCTGAAGCACCATGTCCTGAAGAAAGATGGCATCATTGTACATACATCATCCCATCATAATAAGTTGCTTTGGTCAGATACAGACCATCCGGTTGATCTTTGATGGAGAGGGAGCAGGACAAGGTTTACACATCGAGTCACAGTGCCATGCTGAAGTACACCTGTTCCAGCCAGAGCTAAGAAAATGTACCGTACATGAGCTTGAGTCTGCTGTGACAATAAAGGCCTTTGGTGTCAAATGTGCTTGATCACAGCATGGATTGTATGAGTGCACATTTCCATCATCTTCTCTATGGGGCTGGAACCACTGTCCAGCTGTGCAAAAAACTCACTGATATTGACTTGTCTGTCCACACGAATCAATGCATCCAATCGATGAGGGAGAGGAGAAGTTCTGCAGTGACTTTTGTAAATAGTAAATGGTCTGGCATGTAATTGCCTGTCTACCCTGTGGTACTCCAACACCCCCACATTGCTTGCCATTCACCCGCTCACACACTTTCATGCCCAGAGAACAATTGCTGGGAGCGATTTAGGGCTCAGTGTCTTGCCCAAGGAGCCGGGTATCGAACCGCCAACTTCCAAATCATGGACAACCTGTGCTACTGTACTTTGTCCATTAAGCACTACTGACACACAGCACCCTTCATGTGTAATTTGAATGACCGCCATTAGTTAATAAAAAAAGTGTGCCCACATTTGTATTACTTTTGGCAGGACCCTTCCACATGAGTTACAGATGCTGGACCATCTGCCAGGATTTCACAAACTTTTCCCAGACAGTATCTGGACTATATTTTGTGACTACATTGATTATGAGCAATATGTTAAGTTTGAATTAATGCTGGTTTAGTTAGCTTGAATGCAAGATCAAGGATGCTGCAGGGATCTCAGTACCTCATCAAACCACATAGGTTTGGGCACTATTCCGTCCCAGGTCCCTTGCTGCATCGTCCTCCCTGTTTCCTGCCATGTCTGTTGGTCTTTCCACTGTCTCTATTAAATAAAAGCAAAATACCAAGAAGTACTATAACTGCTGAGTTTAGTAAAAATGTAAACATTTATACCATTCCACATGCTTGAAAACCATGCTGACAGACGTTCATTGCTGGAAGCGGTGGCGTTCTTGTGTCTTTCAATGCTTGGAGTTATTAACAAAAATGCTTTTCTCATCTCCGCTGCTCCAGGCCTACCTGATCTACTCTAGCAGTGTGGCTGCAGGCGCCCAGAGTGGCATCGAGGAGTGCAAATACCAGTTTGCATGGGACCGCTGGAACTGCCCCGAGAGAGCCCTACAGCTGTCCACACACAGCAGCCTCCGCAGCGGTGAGTTCACTGTCCTACGGGACCACTGGCATCCTTAAATCTGGCTCAAATGTTCATTTACAGCAGCCAGACAGATAGGGATTCAAATTACATGTGAGAACGTTTGAAAAAGTCTAAAATGTGTTCTGAGCATCTGTTTGATTTAAGTCTATACCACAGAGCAGAGTATTTCCCCTTTGTGAAATTGAAATGTTTGCTTAGTCAAAAAGATTAATCAGTCTTTGGGATTGTTACAGTGGCCACATTCACTGGAGCCAAAACAAACACACTAATCCAAAACACAACATCTTGCAGAGCCACGGCGGCTGAGTCCTCTTTGGAACCTGAGATTCACAAGACAAAGAGTCACATGTGTCCTGCATCACAAACTGATCCTATTCAGCAGCTTTTATTAAAATTCATTTACATTTTTTAAGCTTAGCTTGACACTTCAACTACAGCCAGGTGAATTAACCTAAAAATAACAGATCACATTCAAATCTGTGAGTGTGTTCCAGCTATTGTAATCTGTGTAATGACAAAAAAAAACATAAAAATCTGTGTTTCCACAGCAAACCGGGAAACAGCGTTTGTCCACGCCATCAGCTCAGCAGGTGTAATGTACACACTAACCAGGAACTGCAGCCTCGGAGACTTTGACAACTGCGGCTGTGACGACAGCAGGAACGGACAACGCGGTAAGAGAAATACTCTGATTTAGACCTAATGCAACACGGGAATACATGTGAAATAAACTGTGTTTGTATGTAAAGCAGCCAAACCATTCTGATAAGTAATTCTGATGAGTCTATTTATCTTTAACTAACTTATATAGATTCAATGGCAAAAGTTTATATAAATAGACCTGGGGAGACTTTTTTAAGCAGGCACCTGTGGAAAAAAATTGAGCAAAATAACCCAAAAATATCCAAAGTAAACAAGAAATCAAAACATAACCATAAAATAAGCAAAAAAAAAAAAGAACAGAATATGCAACAAATAAGCAAAAAACATCAAGAACAAAGAACAAAGAACAAATAGAAAAGAGCAAAAATGAACAAAAACAAACAAAACAAGTGAAACTGTGAAAATGAACAAAATACTCAACACAATGCATAAAAAGTAACAAAACAGATAAGAAACAGTGAAAAACAACAAAATAAGCAACAAAATGAGGAAAAAAGAACAAAATAAGTTGGGGCTGAAAGTTCTTTATAAACTTACATATCCACATATCATAGTATTTTTTTGTATTTAATTATTTAAATGTGAAAGGTTTTAAGATCTACAAGAATGAGGTTAAAAATTAAGATAATAATCTAAACAATTAAAAAAACATGAACAATGAACAATGTCGTTATGCATGCAAAAGCTCTTTTTTTAAAAAAAGGCAGACAAGTTACATATCACCAGAAAACTATGATTTTAAAATCTTCTATTGGACATACTACTATTATTGATGGAGACGACTCCCCCTCTCATCCCCACTGAAATTTATGCGTACGAATAGACAGAGTAAATGCCATTTAGTGATTGAAAATTAAAACCAAGGATAAATCATTACAGATTTTATGTTCAGTTTGGAGGTAAATTCTTAGTTTTTGCAGCCTTGAGAGTTGAATACATTTTAATATGTGTATCCTGAATGGTAAGTGTCTAGGCCTCTATTCTGAAGCTACAGATTTGCTTATGAGTGTTGTAGATATAATATTGAATGCACATTTCTACATCTTCTTTAATTAAGCTCGTCACATTGTTCGCTGGGTGTTGCAGGTGGTCATGGATGGCTCTGGGGCGGCTGCAGTGACAATGTGGTCTTCGGGGAGGCCATCTCCAAGCAGTTTGTTGACGCTTTGGAAACAGGACAGGATGCACGAGCAGCCATGAACCTTCATAACAATGAAGCTGGACGGAAGGTACAGAAAGACCATTTGACTTTACTGCACTGAGATGTGTACTACCATGTTCAACAGTCACATCATGTTCTTGCTTTGGTTTTAAAACACTTATTTTCACTTGTGGAGATACTGTAGGAATTCAGAATTTATTTCCATACTGAGAAGAGATATTTGGTATCTATCTGTTAAGTCAGAAGAATGATAAAAAAAAGTTTTCAAAAAAATTGTGACACTTCATGAAATTAAAAAAAAACAATGCAGACAATTTGCAACAAAAAACAAATCCTCATATTTAACTGAAGATAGCACAAAGATATAGAGCTATATGGTTTTTCAGGGCCGATATTAGTAATCAAGGAGGCTGATAACCGATATTTGCAACCAATATTCATTTGCAGTACAAGTGGAATTATTGGCGTCAAAATTTTGGATAATACAAACTTCAACATTTAACTTTATTTAAATGCATTTAAGCATATGTTTATTAAACAGCTTTTCAGATTTTCAACGGGTTAAAGGTTTAAAAAAAAATCTTAGACAATAGACATTTTTGTTTTAAAATTCTAACAAAAATTGCATGGAGCTCTCAGGCTCAGCAGCATTTCTGAAAAAGTTCAATGAAAACGTAAATAAATAAATAGCTCCCTAAAGTTTTTCACAGTAAAGCTTAATTTATTACAGCATTTAGGAAGCCTGTAGTTGATTTTATTATGTAAATGTATTTTCTGCTGCTCAGGATCGCTCAATCAACACAGAAAAAGGTACACATACTTCTACGATCACAGACTATTTCCATATTTATATTCAATCAATCAATCAATCTTTATTTGTATAGCGCCAATCTATATTATCAGAAACCTTGTTTCAAGTCATTAACAGACACGTCTGGAGGGACTGTGAGTGAGCAGAGCTACCGCTTATGCTTACATAACATTATTGGAGTTGTAGAGGACTGGGATGTTTATTACAATTTCGGGAGAGTCTGCTTCCTTAACTTGCCTTCGAAAAATACATCTGTTCTCCAGAGCTTCTCCACTCGGTAAAACTTTCCCTGCTCTAAGCCGTGTGCGCATGAGTACTGTGCATGCACAGCTTTCACTGCTGATTGGCTGTTACCTGTGTTGTGGTTCTGTGTGTAATGAATCAGATAGTGCTGTTGGTGGGACAATACTGGACACAGAGAAGTGACTGCAGACAGAGAAGCGGCTGCATCAGAGCCAAAATAATGAAGTTTTAAATTGATCTCTTATCAGCTGATGCCGATATGCGTCAAAATGCCGAATATCAGCACCTATAATCGGTCTATCCCTACAAAGATAGCAGAGCAAATGTTGAGACTGAAAAATGTAACTGTTTTTGGAGAATTACATGTCTGTTTTTAATTTCATGCCAGCAACACCTTTCAAAAAAGTTGAGGCAGGGTCAGATCTACTGTACTACTCTGTTGTTGTTAGCTGCTGGGAAGTCAGGAGAGCAACTGTTGTAATGATGAAAGTGGAATGTTGTTCCCTTCTTGCTTTACGTAGGATTTTAGCTGCTCAACAGTTTGGGGTGTTCTTTGTTGTATTATACGTGTTACATATTTTAAGCAGGTGACCAGTCAGGACTACTGTTTCTCTTTTACAACAGAGCCCTGCTATTGGAATATGTGCATGGGCATTGTCTTGCTGAGATCAACAAATCCCTCAATGAAAAAAGACATTTGTTGCTCCAAAACCTGTAAAATGTGTTCAGCATTAATGTCGCTTTCACAAATGTGCAGCTTACCTATGCCATGTGTGCTAATGCACCCCCATACTAACACTGGCTGACTTTTGAACTGCCTGCTGACAACAAACCAAATGGCACCTCTCCTTGTCAGCCTGGAGCACTCAGCATCTGTGATTTCCTATCTGTATTTGGGTCCAAAGAAGATGGCGACATTTCTGGATCTGGTTTATACAGGCTTTCTTCTTTGCATGGTAGAGTACCCACTGTCATTTGTGTATGCGGTGACAAACTGTTCACAGACGTTCCCGAGCCCCTGCAGTGATGTCCCTACAGAATCTGTTTTTAATACAGTGTTGTCTGAGGGCCACAAGGTCACGCTCATCCAGTACTGGTTTTCAGCCTTGACCCTTGTGCACAGAGATGTCGCTTCTGAATATTTCAATGGTAATGAACTGTTGAAAATGAAACCCTGAAACGTTCTTCTTAAATTGTTGCACGATTCGCCACAGTCGTTAACCCCTCACCATCCGTGCTTCAGAGAGACTCAACCTCTCTGGGATGCTCTTTTTACAGCCAGTAACTTATGAACCTCTTGTCCTTTAACCCAACTCAGTGTGAGATTTTCCTTGAAATTATTTTTTAAAACTTTTAAAAACTTTCCCAGTCTTTTCTTGCTACACAACATTATTTGGAAAGGTGTTGTTGGTATCAAATTCAAAATGGGCATCTAATTTTCACAAGAAAAACACATTTTCAGTGTTTATGTTTCAATTAATTAATTAATTAATTAATTAATTAATTACATTTTATAGAGTGGGTCAAGTTTTTTTGGAAACAGGGTTGTAATTTTAAAAAAGATGATTTTTTTAAACTACAGTAGCACCATGTAGAGTAGTAATAACAAGATAACATCAGAATGACAAGTAATGATAGCTTGGTAGAAACACATGACTATTTTCGTGCTTTTTGTATTTATAGTCCCGTTTGTGTTGTTTTATGAGTTGTGTCTTAATTGCTGTTGTTTGTATGAACAGGTCCCTCTTAAAAAATGAGACTGTGGGCCTCAACAAGGCGAACCTGTATTTATACAGGTGAAATAAAAGACTCACCAACAGACACAAGAAATAAACCATTCACCTGCTAAATACTGTATATAAACACAGAATTATTATATATTTCAGTGCTGTGCAGTTTTTAAGGGTTCCTCCTTGATTTGTGAAGTGCCTGGAGATTTTACATTATGATTGGCACTATATAAATACAATTGAACTGAACTGCCAATTGGCGAATCCTCAAAAATAGATTTGCAACTCATTACGAGCCCTGAGTTTGTGCAAAGGCATCCATACAGTACTTATCTCTGCTATCGCCACTAAAACTGGGTGGCATCTTGGTGGAAATTTTGATAATCTCTCCTGGCCCTCCAACTGATTGTGTAGTGTATAGCACCTTTTGAATCATTTCAGAATTACACTGAGTGTGCCACCCAAGCATCCCTTTCACATTGCAATAAGTGAGGTGCCACTCGTCGATAATAACAGTGTGTTCGGTGTACCAGAAGGGCCTATTTACCAGTGCTGAATGCCCCTTATGACAATCCCTCAACTCAGAAATCTCAGGATCACTGGTGCAAGCTTAATTAGAGTTCCTGTGGAGCTAGACATTGCACAACATTCTGTATTATGCTGTTTTTTTAAAATAAGTGTTTAGTTTTATTCTTGCAATAAGGATCCTGCATTTATGTTGGCCTTTGTTTGGCCCTGAGGGTGTCTGAGGGGACCACAGGCATGCAGCTGAAGTGCTCTTTGTTTACGGTGCCTTTGCTCCCCCCTGTCGGGCCCTAGGATCCCCATGGCACCTGGAGCATCAATGTAACAGAAAAAAATGGAGCGAGAAAGAGAGAAAAACTCCTTTTTTATTTCAAGGACTCAATGGGACTCTCCAATGGGTCTCCACACACTAGAATACATGTTGATAATGAACATGCTAAATAAATACTCCTATTTCTTCTGGGGGAACAATGAGGCCCGATGTGAAACTTTGATTCAGCCTCACCTCAACAGAAAGTTTGTCCCCTCTTCACGAAAAGAAAACGCTCCTTTTCAAACGACAGCTGTTTTGTGTCGGGTAAAGTCACGAAACACTGAGGACGACTAAAGAATTCAGCAATAGACCCCAAAGATATCACTTCTTCCTTTCAGAGTATTCATCCTTTACTCTTAACTGGAATACAATCAGTTAATTTGGCAACATGTCAATCAAAACACAATGCACATCCTTTTCATTTTTTAATACACTGGCACATACAGTATGTGTGCATGTAAAGGTTAGAATAGATTAACACAATTGTTTTTTGTTTTAAGGTCCAGTTTTCATTTTAATTTTAGCTTCACTTACTGTATGAAGGGCTTGATTTTAGCCTTCTTTTGTCAGATTGCCACATGTTGGGTGCAGTGGCGCAATTTTCATATCCCTCTAAATTACTTGGTTACATGTATGAACCATGGGCCTCATCAAGACAATTTTTGAGGTCGAATCTGAACTTTTTTGAAAGATAAGCTTAAAATTGTGGTGCTAATGGACATAAATGTGATGAATGCAACCTGTTCCACCAGCTCTGTCAAACTGAATTATGGAAACCAGCCAAGGGGTTTTCAAATGAATATTTGTACAAACATTTCAACAAGACTCAAGTTAGCAAGTATATATGTGATTCCCACAGAAGGTCTGGACTCATAAAGATGCACTTGAAAGCAAATTCAAAACACTCCCACAGGCTTACATTCAATTTCTCTCTTAAAAGTCAGTCTAGTTTTGTTCATTTTAATTTGTCCCTTAAATAAGTGTTATGCTCCATCTTTAAAGCTTTTCTCCCTTAATACAATCTCATAGGTTGGACTTTAAATGACAGGTGTGCATGGACACTTACTTGCACACATTCGGAGCATCTGTTTATTTAACCGAACATCATTTTGTCTGACACACAGCTCTAGTGTAGTTATGATTAACAAATTACAAGATGGTAAAATGACTTTGTTGTGCGAATGTATGATGACTGATAGAACTGATGTTCATTTTATGATCCAAACACTCATTCTTTGTATCTGAGACATGTCTGTGTGCACACGCACCGTCAGCTATCGACACACCCACAGTGGTGTGTAAGAGCCAAGACCCAAGCCTGTAACATGTGCCATCTGAGTGTCCACTCAATGTTCAGGTCCAGATGTGTGTACAAACTTTATATATGGCAACAGAAACAATTCTATATGGTGACAGGCTCTGGGGAAATAAACTACACCATGGTGAAGTGATAAAAGGTTGTTTCCTTTGTTCCAAGCTAAGATCTCCTTGATACAAATGTCTGCGTCCATAAGCGTACCACAGATCAAACAGTTTCTGTGTATTCATGTAATTTTTTTAATCAACGACATATATTATTAGCTGTCTGATAACAATTCACAGATTGCTCTGACCATAGGCTATCTATTAGTGGACAGGTTAACCACTACCTCACCCACTGGTTTCTGAAATACTGTTATGAGATCAGCTGTCTTGCAACTTTCTGGCTATTTTGAAACAAAACTCCTGAACTGGCCATATTTGGACAAACAGGCTCAGGGGGGCTTACGGTTAAACTAAAAGTCAGTTGTAGCTTAAGGAGTAGAACTTTACCAAGCATTGTTTCACAAAGTCCTTTTCCAGTGTTGAGTAAACACTTAAATGCAACTGCAATCAAGCTGTCAGGAAAAAATGTGTTTCAGTAAATAAATAGAAGCTTTGAAGGTCTTAGTCTGCAGGCAACGGGATCTGTCATTCAGACCTGTCAGTCAAAACCCAGCGTAGTGGCCTTTGCCAAACTATTTAGACTATCAGATAAAAAAAAAAAAACTGATACAAAAATAAAGATGGGCCAGCAGATTACTTATTAGAGGGTCCAAACAAAATGTTTGAGACCATGAACACTCATGACCAAAATGTATTCAAACAGCGGTTGTTCCGGTGGCTGTCAGTAGTAGATGTTTTTTCCACATGGGCCTCATTGCACAGCCTTGGTCTTTGCCCACTCACTCTGTCCCCTCATTTTTCCATAGCTCTGCATTTCTGGTCAAAATACGGTCAATTCCATCTCCATGATGATGGCCAAAAGGCAAAGTAGTGGCTTGAAAACACCAGTGCTCAAACCAATATTTCTGTCCACAATTATATGTAAACAGTCAATGTGTAAAACTCTGTTCTTCGGCTAACCAAACCAAATCATGTTTCTTTTGACCATCCACAGGCAGTAAAGGGCACCATGCAGAAGACGTGTAAATGCCATGGTGTTTCTGGAAGCTGCACCACTCAGACCTGCTGGTTGCAGCTGCCTGAGTTCAGAGAAGTGGGGAACTACCTGAAGGAGAAGTACCACCGAGCCCTGAAGGTGGATCTCCTCCGCGGAGCTGGGAACAGTGCAGCCAGCCGTGGGGCCATTGCTGACACCTTCAGCTCGATTTCCCGCAAGGAGCTGGTCCATTTGGAAGACTCCCCTGATTACTGCTTGGAAAACCGTACCCTGGGATTGCCAGGTACAGAGGGCCGCGAGTGCCTGAAGAAGGGCAAAAACCTGACTAAATGGGAGAAGAGGAGTTGCAAGAGGCTGTGCGGGGAATGTGGCCTGGCTGTAGAGGAACGCAAGGCCGAGATGGTGTCAAGCTGCAATTGTAAATTTCACTGGTGTTGTGCAGTGAAATGTGAGCAGTGCAGAAAGACAGTGACTAAGTATTTCTGTATAAAGAAGGGTGGTCAAAGGGGAAGGAATGAAAGCGCAAGCAGCCGCCGGAAGAACCTCAGACTGAGAAAGAAGCACTGAGCATCTTCCCTTTTGTCACCTCTTGTATCACATTTGTACCACTACTGTAAACACTGTGCATTTCAGATAATGCTTTGTTGTGCAAAACAGACAAACAAACAAAAAACGCAAACTCAGTCTTGAACATGTTCACCATGAGTTCTGTGCTCAGTAACACATTTTCACTACCAAATTGTCATACACTGACATGTAGAGTACCCTCAGCATGTTGTATCACGATGAACAGACAATCTACCAGACAATCATCATGGCAACAGTTTGAAACTTTCTTAAGGGATTTTGGTGTAAAAATTACTTTGTAGGTTTAGGGAAGGGCGGTTGGGGTAAGGATTAGACGCTGCCAGACAGAGGACATGAACCACCATCTCCCATGTGGACGTCCATGTGATTGATGTGACTCCATAACCACCCCTTGCACTTGCTTGAGCATCACAGTGTCATATGGCAAACGCAGCATCACTCACTGATAAGACTGGATGCTTTGCATGTCAGAATGTGGCGACTTAGCATCAGAATGTGACAATTTGTAAGTGATAAAAGGTTGTGCACAGCACCATGAAGATGACGGAATAAGAAAATATGAATATACGGCTGAGGTTTTTGGTATAAATGTATTTAAATTTTTTTTAATACTTTTATACATTTTATACATTGGGCATTCAAAGGGTCTTTCTTTAGCTTCAAACAACTCCATTTTATTTATTTTAAACAAAAAAGCCTTGGAGGAAGAATTTTAAAAATTTGATTTCAATATCGCTGTTTCTAAGGAAAGAATGTTTATGAAATGATCACAATATATCCTCACTGATCCTGTTGAATTACAGGCCTGATGCATATTTCACTCATGACTGCAAAATGTATTTAATCAAAAACATTCTGACATTCTTGGGCACAGTATGCTGTCTCCCTTTGTGACCTTTTTTGCCCTACTGCTGTATTTAATTGTATATAAAATGAAGCACTTTGTACTGTACATTGTTAATTTATTGCACAGTATTTCTTAGTTTTTTTTGTCGTTAGTTGTCTTTGTGTTTTTTTTAATTAAAATATAAGAAAAGAATAAATCCTTCAATGGTATATCATTCAAGTTTAACAACACGCCATTTATTCAGACTGGAATCCCACTCGTCAAATTCTCCAACATATTCTTTGTGACAGTATTACATGATAGTTTGGGGTAAACATGACCTCACTCACACAATAGATCACAACAGAAAACCTTTCAGCGTACTCTTCCTCCCATCATTCCTTTCTCAATTTCGCCTCAACAAATACCTCTCGTTTTCTACCTCATCATGGTAATCCTCAAAGAACCCCCTAATTCAGCGCTTGGAAGTTTCTTTACTGTTTAATACTAGTTTAATTAACTTTGTCCAGACAGAGCAGGGCCTTGGGGGTGGAGGGCATGAGGCAAGTTGCCCTTAAAAATCATCCCGCCTCTAATTTTGTATGCTAATCTCCTTTTTCACGCCGCACCTCCTTAGGACTGAGCGAAAGAAATGTTGGGAAAACTTTGGGTTGCCTGTGCAGGGCTTCCTGCGGCTGTTTTATTTCTGGGCCCACCTATTTGGATCCTTTCACTCCTCTAGGGCCTTCCTTTGCTCGATTTAACAATGAATGCAGAGCTAATCAGCTCTCTCGGAAATGCACCACTGTCGAGGAAGGTAATCCCTTCTTCTCTACTCTCAATGGGCTGTCGCCTTCTAAAGGACTTTGGGAAAAGGCTTTGCAGAGATTCACACTGTTCCCTCAAAAGAAGTTAGTTCAAGTATTGTGCCCAAACAAGTGGGTTTTATAAACACATGCTTGCCAGGATACTCACCCCACCTGCGAGTAAGAAGTGCCAGGCCTAGGCAGACTAGCACATGGCAGCCGAAGCAGAGGCCCTTCAGATGAGATGGGACATGAAAGAGGAGATTAGTGGGCCCATTCACATGGGGGCGGTCATTTCTGCACCTTCCTCCTTTTGCTCAATAAAGTGTCAAGGAAACACCTTGTTGACATCTTATTTATCAAATAATGATCATAATCAAAACTCCTCCCTCCTTTTATGACCCCTGTGGGCTGGTTGGATTGCTCTGCCTGGCATGCAGCAAAAATCCACGGACCAACAAAAGAAGCAGCATTCCAAGTTCTTGCCCTGTGGCTGTGGACATGGCCCACAGTTTGCTGTGATGGAGACTTTAGTGCTGCACAAATCTGACATGAAATATTAGTTTGTTAAGGAAATTTTGAGGTCATCTATGACAAAACTCCTTAAAGCTGATATAATTTTCTGCAATCGAGATCCTTGCAATTAAAGAACTTTGTTTTTTCAAAAAAATACAGACTTGAAATAATCTTGATTCAATTGCATGTATGATATTTTCAGCATGTAGTCATCATAATTAATTGTGCATGAGAGTCGTATTGTCATGCACGCTGTCACATTCTGCAGAAAAGTACCTACAAATAATGAACTCCAACAGATGAACATGTTTGATTCTCTTCAAACTCAACTGCCTGATACACCGAAGCAGCAACTTCCATGGCTGAGCCATGAGTTAAATGTAGAAGTGAACTGCAGTACCCTCACTGTTGGCTTGTTCCCACTAAAGGTACTAAATTGTCCTTGCTGTGTGTTTGCTGATTGTGGACTGGTCCAGTGTTTGTGGATGCCATCCAGCGTCTGTGTTGTTTGTTGTTTTATCTCTACTCTTTTCTTTTGTCTCTCCTCTGTCCACTAACCCCACCTGGTTGAGGCAGATGGCCGCCTACCCTGAGCCACTGGTTCTGCTGGAGGTTTTTCCCTTCTGTTAAAGGAATTTTTCCTGCGCCCTGTTGCCCTTGTCTTGCTCTTGGTGGTTCTGTTGAGTTTATTCTCTGTATAGTCTTGAGGTCTCGGCCTTGAATTGTGAAGTGCCTAGAGATAATCCTTGAATATGATTGGCGCTATACAAGTAAAATTGGAGTGAATCAATGTGTGAGTCCGCATAGAGTCCCATGTTAAAATGCTGAACTTGCTGAACTATGAAAAGCGCTTTGTAAACATGTTTGCACCTTGGCACAAACACTGGATTTGGTCTATATATTTTATTTCCCCCTGTGTGAACACTGGGGTGAATGTCTATATAAATTGTCCATTTAGATTATCCCAAGGCTGATATTTGCATATAATAAAATGCATAGAAGCTTTGATTGACAAGTCTGTAGCAGAAGTCTTCACTGTTTCATTTAATCCACCTCAGCTTCTTCACAATCCACATGTAAATACATTTCTGTAATCGGCAGAGATGGTAATATGGCGGCAGTCAGAGGCTTTGTTTGGCCTTCTAAATGGCTCTTTAGAAACCTACGGTTGATGTCACAGAGAGTTTATCCATCTTTTATAAACAGTCTATGGATACACCTGACATTGATGACTTGTGCAGTCAAAATCAACCATGTATCAGCTTAAAAGACAAAAGATAAAACACAGGATGTTTTATCTGCACATTCAAAACAGAAAAGTCAACAACATATATTTCATAATGTACTGTACCTCCAAAATGGCAGCTGTACACCTAAAGCTTTTACCTGCGAACAGTCACAGACCACAATATTTGAACATCTTGATGTGACTAATGTACAATATGTATATCTACATGTTTTATCCATATTTACTTAAACGTTATATACTGACTTTGGGCTATATTCTTATTTATGCATACTGGGGTTGGATGTTTACATACATTGGATCACAGCCTTTAGGGTTCTGGGGTTTGTCCTGGGGTGTTTTGGAGCCTGATGTCTGAGTCTCTTGGAATCAGTGGATGTCTCCTTGCTGGGCAATTTGATACCCTGATCTGGTATTGTGTCCAGTATATCTGTACTGTGTATGTGTAATTTCCACAACTGTGTTTAAAACTGTTGACCTAGTGTCTGTACATTTTTGACACTCTGGGAATGTGATTAAAAGCTAAAATTAAAGTTCTCTGTAAATATTTTTCTGAAATGTTTGTGAAACACTGAATCAAACTGATTGAGCTACATGGTGCTATGTAACCTCACCATCTTTATTTTACAGTTCTATCTTCTCAAATCCTTCACACTCACTTGATTATATGTAAAATATTTATTTACTTGATCATATTGTTCATTTATTGTTAATGCACCTGCTTATTTTGTTCATTTTTGTACATTTCTGCTTTTTTGTTCATTTTTGCTCATTGTTACTGTTGTGAGTTGATTCAGTGTCCAGAACACACTATGACTGCTGCTGATCGTCCTTTGGAGAACTACATAGGCAGAAAACGATTCACACACTCCTTGAGGTGTGGAGCCAACTAAGTACATTGTTCATCACAAATGTAACTGAGCAAGACTAAAAAGCAAAACAACTACTCTCAGACATATATTTTTTTCAGAATAAGGGTAAATGTATTTGGGTGCTACTCAGTTCTGCACACACTTCACAGCTATGTGTGAAACCATATGTGTAACTCCAAAAATGGTTCAGCTGTACATTCATTTCTCTCACAGAGAGTGTGACATGACTCCCGACCATGGGGTCTCCACTTCCGTCGTTCGGGACAGGGTGCGGGCCCTGCCGAGTCTAATTTGCGGTGACACGTGAGCCCAAGGTGGTGGTGGATGCTTTTTGATGTTGCTGAAGTAATTAAATCTAACGTGTGCAGAAAAAGAAATGTGTAAAGACTCTTATTATGCAATACTGGCAGTTGATGATTGAAGACTGGTTAAAGTTGTACGTTTGTGTGTTTACAACATTCTACAATGACACATAGATGTAAAGACAAAAAAGTGGCAGTAAAAAGAAGATTTTAGTTAGGTAGCCACTGATAATGCAATCAATGAAAAATGGGGAAACGACTTATAATGCTTCAGGGAATCCTTGACTAATAGGATTTGTGGCTTAGGGGTTTTGGACCTGCAGCACCTAGAGGGGCGAGGGTCAGTGTGAATGTGAGAGGAAGCCAGCACACATGAGGACAGAGGATATCCTGGGAGTGACTTGTGTTGTGTGTTGGCTTTTACCCCATTAATTCATTGCGATGTGTTTCATAAGCTCACAAAGAAAGCAGCAGCCTATGGAGTACACTAGCAGTCAAAAGTGTGGACACACCTCTCCTTTAGTGTTTTTTAAACATTTTTATTATTTTAATCATTGTACACTGATACTGAAAACAACAAACTGTGAAAAAACATGTATGGAATTATGTAATAAACAAAAGCGTGTTGAACAACCCAGAACATGTTTTTTTTATTATTTTAGACAGTCCAGAGTATTTGCTTAAACTTTAATGACAGCTAATTTCTCATCAGATCCATGAAGTAGTCACCTGGTAAGGTTTTCAGTTCACAGGTGAGTTAATTTGTCCAATTTCTTGCCTTCTTAATGTACATTAGACCATCAGTTGTCTTGTACAGAGGAAGGGTACGGAGTCAATAGCACTATTAGTGTTACCACAACTCCTGTACAAATTCATATTATAACAAGAAACACTTGGTTAATGAACAATATGCTATAAATGTATGTTTACAACAATATGTTTATAAATGTTATGAACAGTCCATTAATGCTTGAGTCAATCTGAAAAATCTCAAGAACTTTGAATGTGAAGTTCAGTTATCAAATATAGTCTGAGGTGCTGTACATTAGTGGTTTCTGAGGCACGTAATTCTAATAACGTATCCCTTTCAGCAGAGGTAGCTCTTAGTCGTGCTTTCCTGGGACGGTCCTCATGAGAGCCAGATTCATCATAGCTTTTGATGGTTTTGGTGCCCACACCTGGGAACGCATTCATAGTCTTGGGATTTTTTGAATTGACTGAGCTTCATTTCTTGACATAATAGTGGACTGCCTTTTCTCTTTATTTAATTTTTTCTTGCCATAGTATGGATTTATACAGTAGTTTCAGTGGTACTAATAGGGCTATGAAATCTGTACCTATGCTTCCTCTGTACAAGGAAACTGATGGTCTAAGGCACAGTATGAAGGCAAGAAATGGCACAAATTAAGTCTTGATTTAAAAGTAGTTCTGGGTGACTTCCTCATGAATCTGACGAGAAAATGCAAAGCTGTCAACAAAGCTAAATGTGTCTACTTTTGACAATCTAAAATATAAAACATGTTCTGGATTGTTTAACACTTTTTTCGTTTCCCAGATTATTCCATACATGTTCTTTCTTGTAATGTCCTCAGCATTAATGTAGAATTAGGAAAATAATATGAATAATGGCGGACCACTGAAGGAGGGGATGAGTCCAATCTATTGACTCATAGTGTATGTGGTGTTGCTCTGAACTGCAGTGAGATACAAGTTTCTCAGGCTCACCAGGGTGGTCAGCCTCCTGTCCTGTGGTATCTGCAAAGAATGGGGGGAGACAGGAGCATCAGAGGGATCAGCTCAGCTCACTGATCTGCACAGGAAACACCGAGCATGGGAACCCACCAGGGAGCCCAAACTACAGCCCCTGGGTTAGAAATCTGCTGATAAAGCTGATAACTCACTAGCAAAGAGGAGGAAAAAGACAACATACAGACGTGGATAACATTGTTGGTACTCCACGGTAAATGACAGAAAAACTCACAATGGTCACAGAAATAACTTGAATCTGACAAAAGTAATAATAAGTAAAAATTTTATGAAAATTAACCAATAAAAATCAGACATTGTTTTTGAATTATTTTAAAAAACAAACTCACAAAACAGGTCTTGACAAAAATGATGGTACCTGTCAGAGTTATTAAGAGTGGCTCAATACTGCTGACCATTAATTTAATATTTTGTTGCACAACCTTTTGAGGCAATCACTGCAATCAAACGATTTGTGTAACTTTCAGTGA
>JAQQAE010002502.1:0-22174 GCA_029823295.1 Pseudamia nigra | reverse complement strand
AAGATCCTGCTTTCTTTTTTTGGGGCCATGATGTGAAAAAGGAGCGTGAAAAAAGCGAGGATACCGAGAAAATTACGGAGCACAAACACAAACACTCTACACTACGCTGTGACTGGAGACAAAATGACAGACGAGACGCAGGCGTCGTAAAGTCGAATTTGACGTAGGCCGAGTACCGCGTAACCCGAGAACTGCCTGTACTTTAAAAAAATATTCAGCCCTTTTTACTCCTACTCACTGAGATGGAGCAAAATGTAGCTGAGTAGAAGTACATTTTATTCATCTTAAATGTAACTGAATCAGAGTAAAAAGTATTTTGCAGAACAACTACTCTCAGCAGTACATTTACTACTCAACTACATGTAAAGGAGTAGATGCCCTTCAGTACTACCCACCACTGTTGACTACAAGATGTTCCAATACTGTATATGAACTCAGTCTCTGTGTTATTCCTTCGAACACCGTCGAGTTACATGTACTTAAGTAGTTCGCTTAAAAATATGTACAGTATCTCTGAGAATAATTGTTTAGTAAAGTACTTTTGACTTTTGCTCAGTTACATTTGTGGTGAAAACATGTAGTTGTACTCAGTTATATTTAGAAACACATGCACCTCAGTGAGTATGAAGAATTGTAAGCAACAAACACAATCACAAAAATTACCAAAAATGAAATAATATGCATAAATGCACAAGAATGGAACAAAATAAGAAACAAATGGTGCAAAAGTGCAGAAATAAATGAACAAAACAATCAAGAAAATTATCAAAATGAACAAACTAGGCAACAAAATGAACAAAAATGCAGAAATAAATGAACATAACTTAACAATATAAGCAAACATTTAAAAAATGAACAAAGTAAGCAACAAAACATGCAAAATATTAACAAAACAATCAAGTAAATTAACAAAAAATACATGAAAAAGCAATACAAGAAGCACAAATAAAATAAGCAACAAAATCAGTAAAGACAAAATTGTCAGATATATTAAAAATACACAAAGAAACAAAACTGAACGATATACAAAGCTGTAATAAATCCCTCATTATGAAGTTACTACTGTACATGAGTAGTTTTTTATGAGATACCATTTTACCCATGTACTTATGTTTCTGAGTGCTTCTACTTGAGTCATTAGAATTCTAACATAACAATACGTTGACTTCAGTATGACATCGGTTTACTCTACCCCCCTCGGACTCTGACTGTTCTAATGTTCTGATGTAGGCGTATTTTCTTTCTGTCCAAAACGGTGGACTTTACTCCTGAGTGTCCATCTGAACCAGAGAGGATCTTTGTCTCCACCACAGCTGGACCTCAACCTACCAACGAGATGTGTTTTCTGAATATGTTGTGTACAGTACATGTCCAAATAACAGCAATAATACCCGCATCTCCCACGTCTTATTCTGAAAACACCTCCGAAAAAGACCTGATTCCAAATATCCAACTTGAATATACTGTTTACATGGTATCTGTCAAATTCAGAAGATTGACATATGCAGAAAAGTAGGGAAATGCAAGTCAGTTATTAGTGTCTTTACCCAGTGCTAATTAATTTGTTAATATTCTTTCAGTCGTTGTTGTTTAATTTGTTCATTCTTTTAGTCTTTGCTTTGTTGACTATTCTGCATATACAGCTGGTGATGATGACTTAGTGCTTTTATGTCAATCCCAGTGATTATTTGGTCCAATTCTTTTTAATTTCTTTTTATTTATTTATTTTAATTTCTGTCTATTTCATTAATAGTATTAATTGCTTTTTTGTCTTTTTGTCCATTCTTATTACTTTGTTTATTTTGTTTTGTGATTTTTGCATGTCATTGATTATCTTGCACATTTTTGCCTATTTTCTTGAATATTTTATTATTATTATTATTATTATTATTATTATTATTATCGAGTTCATTTTCTTGACTGTTTGGTACAATTTTAACATTTGGTACATTTTTTTTTTCTTTTTATCTGTGTTTGTTTTGTACTTTTTGTTGTTTTGCTCATTTTGCTCATGTTGATGAATGTGTTTATTTCTTAATGTTATATACATATATTTTATTGACGTTGTTCATTTTGTTAATTCTTTTATGCACATTTTTTGATTGTGTTGATTGCATGCCATTCATTTTATTGATTGTGTTGTACATTACTGTCTAATTTATTGATTATGTTACTCATTTTTGATCTTTTCTTTGATTATTTGTTCATTTTACTAATTGTATTCTATATGTGTATTTCTTTTGTTACTTATTTGTGCATTTTTATTTGTCATGTTTTTTTTTCTCATTCTTATTCAGTTTGTAGATTTTATTGCTACTTTTCATTCACTTTATTATTTAGCTCATTCTTTGTATTATTTTCTGTTTTATTCTAGGTCTTAAGTTGAAATGGTTTGGGAATCAGAGAGTTGAATTTATTTTCACTTTAATGTATGTAAATAAATTATAATTTAATCCATAATAAGGCACATACTGTATGTGTGGAGCTACTGTGCTGCCAGACAACAACATTATAACTACGAGGCTATAAAATTCAACTATCAGTATATTCTTTGCTTTATTACTTGTTTTACTGTGGCCAAAAACATAAAGAGGATTTTACAGTATATTTAACCCACATGTCTAGCAGGTGCAACCAAGAACTGCTTTCAATTAAAACCTTTAGACTACTAATCCACTCTGAAGCCCTTTGTATGAGCAGAACAGACAGTGCTGTCAGACGTGGCACCATTTTTCAGCATTTTATTTTATTCATTGACCGTAGATCACTGTGAATAACGGGAATATCTGTCGTACTGTCAAATGTGGCAAACAGATGAACAGGATATGGAGAGCGACTGCTGCTGACTGCACTGCAGATAAGAGGAGGAGAGCAGCAGGATTTATTAAGGGATGAGGATTTAGAAATTAACCAGCTTGTTTGGAAATGGGGTGTCACTCCAAGAGATGGGACATCGATTTTAGGTTATCACTGTGGAAAAGAATGGACAGGTTTAGAAGTAATCCGATGTGGGGAGTACTCAAATGCATTTATTCCATTACATGTGCTGTACTTGAGTAGTTGTTTCAGAAATATGGACTTCTGATAGTTTTCGAGAATACTTTCTACTCTCACTCAGTTACACTTGGGATGAACAAAAATATACTTCTACTCAGTTACATTTGAGTAGGGGTGAAAAAGGTTGGCATTGTAAAAATATACAAAATAATCAAATAAGTTAAAAAAAACCCCACCTAAGTAGTTATGTAAAATATATAATATGAATAAGCTCAGCAACAAAACTGTATAAAAATAATCACAACTAGAAAGCACTTATGGTGAATTAAAAGTCAAATCTGCGGTTGATTTATCAAGATGAAGGGTAGATTTGATCTGATGATCTCGGACATGCAGGGGGCTTGATTTTAATGACATCCTGACACGCGTTGCATTTTTATGTTCACTGTTTACATTCATACTCTTGTAGTCTCAGCATAATCAGTGAGTCAGAGGTGAGTCTGTGGCTGCATCATGGTGACACGTAAAAATGTCCTGTTCACACATTTCACATTTCAAACTGTTATGGATGTTCTGGACATTCACTTCCTTCATAAAACTATGGAAAAGAACAAAATCATTAAAATAATTAAGAAAACTGAGGACAATAGTCAAGTAAATGATAAAACTAGCGTACATAATAAGCACAAATGACTAAAATGAAGAAAGAATCCAGGAAATTAATAAAAATAATCAATCAATTGAGAAAAAAAAGCAAAAATTATGAAAACCTCAAGGTACTGAACAACACTGAGCAAAAAACAAAATATGCAAAAAATGAGTAAAAGTGAACAAACTGAGCAAAATATTGGTGAAAAAAAGCTCAAGTAACTAATAAACAAAATAAAAACTTAGAAAAATGAGCATATGATCAATTTATGTATGAGGCTATAATAAATTCCATGTTGTAAAGCTACCCACTATTTGAGTAGTTTTTTTATACTTTAGATATTCTTTTACTTATGAACTGATTTTTCGGAGTATCACTAGTGATACTGTACTGATGTCTGGAATCACTGGAATTAGAATGGAACAGTATCTGTATCTGTATCTGTGTATGCTGCCCACCATTGGAAATAATGTCCATGAAATGTAAGCAGTTTTGCAGTTTAATGTGTAAATAATACAAGTGCACTATGCTAAAACAATGAAATGGAAATGCCTGTACGTTCAGAAGCACATGGCTGTATGAACATATTCTTGCCTGGAAAAACAAGCTAAAATAAAGAGACATTCATAGGTTTTCCATGGACTTTGTCCTTGACTTGTCCCATGAAAAGAGAAGAGATTTTCTCCTATTTGTTACTCTGTGGACAGCAACTGGCTGTGACTGTAGCAGAATTTAAAACAGTAAATAAGGAGGTAATGGGCTTTGAGCCTACTGTCATCTCCAGTCTAGCTCTGGCTATCACCCAGGATATTAACAGATAAATCTGAATGGCTTCCATCTGAGGCGGTGCACAATGGTTATTGATCAGACAAGCCCGTGCACAGTGGGGGGAGAGGAGCAGAGTTTATTAATTAGGGATTGACAGCCAATTCCCCCTTCTTATTCAGCGACAGCCAGCTTGGGAATCCTGATGAGCTGTGCCCTCTATGCATTTGTCAACGCAGAGCTTTGCGCTGCCTGCAAATACAATAACACTCCACCGCTACAAGAATACACAAAGGGAATTGGACAGATGACCCTGCTCAGTGCTCATGGTGTAAACCTGGAACCAATGAGAGCTCGGCTGGTTATTCAGGTGTAAAATGACCACCCGACCTGCTGCTCACATCTTCATTTTCCCTGGGTGTTAGCACCAAGTTCTCTTTTTCACTCTGTTTTAATTTTAAGGTATCAATCATGTGAAATTACTTGTGGGCGATTTTTTCCCCCCATAGTCTGCACAGCTGTGAAACAATATTATTGATCATGGATTTTGTTTACATTTGCCAATATGGTATTTGAAATTTATTTAAAAAGATGTCACTGGCTCTTTAACCCTGCCATGCATGAATTATTTAAAAACTGAGACTAATTTGAGTGTTGTGGTGGCTGAATACTAATGTTCATCAAGGCATGTTAGTTTGGTGAAATACAATCACAATTTTATGTCAGTTCACAGATTTACTCATGTATGTTTTGTTTTGTTTTCATTAAGTTTTCTACTTCTTCCCACTTCTTTTCAAGCATGTAATGACTGGTTTGTTTTCTAGGAATGATTCTTTTGTTTGATATATTTTAATAGATTAAAGGGGCAGAAAATGGACGGATGGATGGATGGATGGATATTTTAATAGATTTGTGTATCTATTTTATTTTGAATCACAGCTATGTATGCTGTGCATGTTTGAAATAAACAAACTAATCTACCAGTATTCAAGATTCTTTAGTTACTATTTGATCATGTACGTATAAAAACAAAAGTAAGAATCAACCACGGAATTTGTATTTTTTTTTATTATAGTGATATACATGTATACAAAGACAAATAGTGCTTGATATTGGAAATACTGCACAAACTATACAACATGTAGTGACTCAGCATCAACAATGAAATAGAGAAAAGTTTAGTTTTTGTCAAGCATTTTCTAAGCTGTTTTGTTTATATTTGCTCATATTTCTTTTAATTTTGTTCATTTTTTATTAATTTCCCTCACTATTTTGTACATTTTGCTTCTTATGTTGCTCCTTTTTGCCCCTGATTATTTTGCTGATTTTAATTCAAAATACTCACTGACTTGTTTCATTTTGCTTTGCTTTCTGCTTTAATTTTCCAATTACTATGAATTTAATGTTGCCTTGTTACAGTCAGTTTGCCTTTGTAGAGCAGTGTAGTGGGCAATATATGCGAAAGGATTATAAATATACCACAGAAACATGTGAAAAATAAAATAAATATGGTATGTGAACCGCTGGTCTGAAGCCAGACAGGGACATTGACTTTTTTTAATTTCAGAAGTAACCATATTTGGACAAATGGGATGATGCTTATGGTAAACACTAGTTTACTGACTCGGTAACTGTGAAATTAGTGTAATACCAGGTGAGGCATCTGCAGGACAAATGTGTTTTATAAAAATAATGCATGGTATGACAGTCAGACTCCACAGGTGAGAGCAGTCATAGAGACCTGTCAATCAAAGCCCGGCAAAACAGAGATTGTCAGAATACTTGCTGTGATATTTTAATAACAGAAAAGCAATTAAATATCACTAATTAGAGAATCCAAATAAAATATCTGAATCACGATGACATTGAAAATACTACATACATTCATTATGATTATGATTATTAACTTAATTTTATTTGTTTTGTTGGTCATTTTCAGTTTTTGTTGAAAGAATGGATCATTTTGCACATTTTGGTGATTATTTTGGTAATTTTTTTAATCATTTTTTGTTCATTGCAGAGATCATTTAATTATTTGTTGTTGATATTTGTTTATTATTTTGTTAGTTTTTGTAAAAATGTTGTTTTAGTTCATTATTGTTAATTTTGTGGAATATTTTATTCATCATTTTGCTCATTTTTGTTCAATTTTTTTCTTATTTACTTCACTATTTTTGCCAATTTTCATCAAGTTTATTTATAATTTTAGCCATTTTTCTAATTTTTGTTCAGTTTACTTAATATTTTGTTTATGCAGTGAATCACTTTGTTCAGTTTTGTCCTTATTATGTTCATTAATTTGCTTATTTTGTTCATTTGCTTGGTTTTGGTCATTTACTTGGTTTTGGTCATTTACTTGATTAAATTGTTAATTTTGTGGATCATTTTTGTGCATTATCTAATTCACTATTTCCTTTTGTTGCTGATTTGGTGCTTATCTTGTTTTTGTTTAGAGTTATTACATCACAGGACAAAGCCACATGATCCACCGAGGAGGGGCTAAAGAGCCAAATGTGGCTCTGGAGCCACATGTTGCAGACACATTCTCGATGGGAATCCAGGACACTGTCATCCCAGACATTGCTGATGGTATTACAACTTTAAATTATTGCCACACTGGCTGCATTGCACTGCCCTCATCCTTGCTCACTGAGTTTTTCAAGTGAAGCTGCTTCTTGAAAAATATTTTTCTCATTTTATTCCACCGTTCTCAGTTCTCACTGGCCACATATCTCCCGTCTGTCCTGATGGCTATATGAATGTCTTAATGGCTGTTCTCCAGCTGCTGGTTCTCGCCTCTAAACTTGACTCTAATAGGATACAAGGCTTTTCCACTGATTGGTTTGCTAGAGAATAAAATTGGCTCTTAACTGTACCTCAGTGTGGAGCGGCACCCTAATCCAACCACCCAGGGCTGCCCAGGCTCCGTTGTTCTCCCTCAGCTCTCCCATATGCTTCGATACGGATCTGATCCCCTGCACAATTTCATGCCTGCTTTGCCCTCTTCTCCTGCAGCAAAGCATCAATTACCCTCATAAAACAAATTCTGCCCCCCTTCTGAAGCCTCAACCAAACGTGGTCTCCCACTCCCGTATCTCCACAGACTCCAAATACCCACAACTCTTTTAAAACTTCTGAGCTTTGTGGGCAACTCTCCAACAAGTCAATTCTCATGACAAACACGGAAATAAAGATTTAAAACAGAGCCAAACAAATCCACTATTCTCTATGCACCGATGCATCAACAAACAGTCACTTAAACAAATACCCTTGAGATGGGGACAGGATTTTTTTGTCTTTGTACTTTCACAAATATGAGTGGGAGGCATTACGTTTCATTTCAGGGCTCAGAATCCAGCCTGTGCAGTGGGATGACTCACTTACCCCCCTGACCTCTGACCTCCATCTCTGCCAGGCTAATCCCAGGTTAATGACTGGGCCAAAGAGGGGAGGACAGGACATAAGCGTCATCTTAAACACAACTACACACAAACACCCCTGAAATGAACTGAAAAACACTGTCTCAGTCAAAATAAATATGTTTTCCGTACCTGTTTTGACAGCGGTGATGGGTTTGTGCAGATGGATTTCTGTTTTTTTCTCCTGTTCCATACACACACAGTTAAAATACATGCACAAACCAAACAGGGGACAATTTATCTTACGGCTTTCACTTCACTGTGTCCTTGCTCGTGTCTCTGCAGTTCAACAGGGTCCCTCTTATGAATTTACACAATATTTTCTCCAAGAAGATATATTCAAATCATATTCCATTATATATATTTAAGTAACACTTACAGGAGAGGCTGTCGGTGCACTGAACACACTACAGTCTTATCTCCTAGCTGCAAAAAGAGGAAAGCCTTATGTGGGAAGTTTTTCAATGACCCTCAGCTACAGAGAGGGGGCAATGGTGTTAAAATATGAAATTAACACTCCCAAATAGGACTTCTGCAACATTAAACAGGGGTCTAAGAGGCAAAACTTATCTATATGTGTTGGACATGAGCCTATTTAAATACTTGCATTGTCATACTTAAGGCCAAATGAGTTATCTGCAGAGATGGGAGGTACTCAAGAACATTTACTCCTTTACATGTACAGTACTTAAGCAGTTTTATTTTTCCATAAAATGTACTTCAGGGAGTATTTGTTTTTGCAGAATACTTTTTTTACTCTTACTCAGGTACATTTGTGATGAAAAAAATGTATGTCTACTCAGTTATGTTTTGCTCCACCTCAATGAGAAGGAATCGATACAGTTGGTGCGGCTACTGTACTTTTTATCGACTTTTCCTCTGCTTTTAATTGTATCCAGGCTCATATTTTAGCTCAAAGGTTGATAACCTCCCATGTTAGTCCTGGGTTAGTATGTTGGCTGCTGGATTTTTTAACCCAACGTTCACAACGTGTGTTCGCTGGAGCCTATCCCAGCTGACTTAGGGTGAATGCAGGGTACATCCTGGATGAGTCACCAGTTCATCGCAGGGCTGACATATAGCGTCAGACAAACATTCACGCTCACATTGATAACTATGGACAATTTATAGTGACCAATTCACTTAAGCCCCGGGAACCTATGGCTCGCGAACCAGATGTGGCTCTTTTGATGACTGCATCTGGCTCACAGATTAATCTTAGCTGACATTTCTTAACATGATAATTAATGAATAATTTTAATCCATTCATTTTCTACCGCCCCTCTTCAGGGCTACTGGTGGCTGGAGCCAATCCCGGTTGTCCTTCAGACTACACGGGAGGGTCCGACACCAAAACTCTATTTTTATTAAATAAATCCCTTTAACACAGAAAGTGTCAGCGCCGACACATTTGCGGGCCACTTACCCGGTGAGTCGGGGAGGCAAGCCCTGAGTGGGCTCTCACTTCTGGCGTTAAATGGCCGGCCGCTCTGGGGGCAGTGGCGGGTGGGGAGCTTGACTGGGGCAGTACACATGTCAAACAGTAATACAGGTGTCCTAAGGCGAGCTCATGGAGGACAGAAACCTCCCGCAGAGGCCCCATTTTCCTGGTCTGTATTCATACTGAAAAGCTATATCAAGCAAGCTTTTGCCCTTCTGCTCCGTGAGAGGTTTCTGTCCTCCCTGAGCTCACCTTAGGACACCTGCATTACCATTTGACATGTGCACCGCCCCAGTCAAACTCCCCACCTGCCACTGTCCCCGGAGCAGGTCACGGGCGGCCGGGCAGCCACGCGCTTGATGCCAGAATCGAGAGCCCGCTTGGGGCTCGCCTCCCCGCCACCCCACCTCACTGGGTGACGCGCAAATGTGCTGCCGTTGACACGTTCCGTGTTAAAGGGATAATGCAGAAGCCTACACGAGTCGTCGTGAGGTCAAGAAGTAACTTTACCTCCTTTCATTGGAATGGTCAGCTAGCTCATTTATTCAGAGCAAACCCTTTTGACGATGAAGATGGTGAAAAGAAAAAAAAGTTGAGGAGTATCATACATTTCAGCACAAATGGACAGAGCAATTTGCCTTGTGGACAGAGCAGGTTTTGTATTGTGTAATATGCAATGATAAAATTTCATTGATGAAACAGTCAAATATAAAGCGACACTTTGACACACGCCATGTTACAGTGAGCAGTCATTCTCAACTCTGAAAAACATCAAGATAATCTTCAACAGATGAAAACCTCAATGCCTGCGTGAAGCTTCACCTCACCGTGTATCGACCAGACGATCAGGCCGTTAGCAAAAGCATCCAACACCAGAAGTCGCATTAACGGTAAGAAGTATTTTATTTATTATCGGTTTGCTTCAGTATCACGTTATTAAAAAGAATAAATTCAGAGACTTATTAAACTCTTAAATTGTAGGTTTTACTTAAAAATTCACACATGCTGTTGTATTTAGTGTTAAAAAATATCATTTGGCCCTCATGGAAATACATTTAAAAATATGTGGCTTTCATGGCTCTCTCAGCCAAAAAGGTTCCCGACCCCTGCCCTGGTGCATATTTGCATAAAATATGCAATAAAATAAGCAGTAAGAAAGTACCTTAACAGCCTTAACAACATTAACACTTGCTTAAATTTATACATACTGACTCATGCTTAGTTAAAACTTAGTGCAAATTCGAGGTGGTTTTGCTCACACTAGCCCTTTATCCTTTAGTTTTGTGGCTGAAACTAGGGAACAAAATGCGTAAAAAATGAACAAAAAAGTCATGAAATGCAAGATATTGAACAGAAAATCAACAAAAGAAGGAACAATGTCACCAGAAATTTACAAAAATAATCAGAAAAGCAACAATATGAACAAAAAAATTAACAAAAATAATCACCAAAAGCAACAAAATGGAGAAAATGAACAAAATATGCAACAAAATAAGCAAAAGAGAAGAAAATAAAAAGTAAATTGACAAAAATGAACAACATAATCAAGAAATTTAACAGAAAGTCAACAAAATGAGCAGCGATATGAGCAAAAGTGTACAAAATAATCATAAAGGGTTTTTTTAATTTATAAAAAACAAAACCACAAAAAGCAACAAAAATCAACAAAATCACAAATTACAATCAAAAATAATGATGGAAATAAAAACAATCAAAATACCTGTTTGAAGGCTACGGTATATATTATGCTGCAGTAAATTCCATGTTATGATGGTTTTTTTTTTATCAGATACCTTTTTACTCTTATTCAAATACTTATGTTTATTAGCACTTCTACCTCCACTTGAGATACTGTATTTATAAAGTAACAATACTTTTACTTGAGTACTATTCCTGTGTCCTGTACCCATCACTGGTCATCTGTGAAATATTTAACAGTAGGACTGTGACGACTGTGCCACAGCTCGCTACAGTCAAACAGCAGTAAACATTTTTTTAAATTATTCTAATGATGGTGTATCAAGGTCAATTTGTAATCTACCTCTAATCAGTTTTATCTGTTGTAAGAGCCTGGCAAAAAACAAATACTTAACTTTTTGAGAGGGCTCATTTGGCGTACATTCTCTTTTAAGTTGCTGTTAATGACTTATTGAGTATTTTCTTTCATCAGTTAATTAGCATTCAAATACTAAAGGTACTTAATTTCAAAGCAATTATCTCGTGATTGGCTGCCCACATGAAAAGTCGCCTTCTCTCTATTCTGTTAAACCCTTGAGGATTCTGCATGAATTGATTTATCTGTGTGTGTGTGTGTGTGTGTGTGTAGGTGTGTGGGGGGGTGTGTGTGTCTGCTCTGTCTGGATCAGTATGTGTGCAAGTACAGTGTCTTCACAGAAACTGCTGAGGGCTTGTGTACGTATGTATTCAAGTATAAAAATACCTCATACCCTTGACTGCATGTACTGTATGCAGGTACTGTTGAATAATAAGCAAAAAGGAAGAAAATGATTAAGTACTATAACAAAAATGAAAACAAATCAAGAAATTGGACAGAAACTCAACAAAATGATCAAAATAAGCCATAAAATGAGTATAAACGAAGAAAATAACCAACGAAATTAACAAAAATGAATGATGAAATCTAGAAAATGATCAAAAGGTCAAAAAAATGTGCAAAAATGTACAAAAATAACCACAAAAGCAACGAAAGGGGAAAAACAATGAAAAACATAAGCAATGCAATAAGCAAAAAGTTGTACAATGTGCCAGTGCAGGTGGTAGCAACTGACATAGCTCTGTGCCTTTTTCTACACTTTTTCTTAATATTTACTTACTCCAGAGAGGAACTCTTGGACCTGAGGCAGAGGAAATGTGGAGCTTACTAACCAGTCGCAGTGGATCTGAGAACGACTCTGTGTGTCTGCAGGGCTGGTGCCAAAGTCAAAGGCAGAAGATTCAGGTACAAGCCTTTTCTGCCAACTATACTGATGGACAACATGAACTCACTAATATAACTTTTGAAACATACAGTGGGGCAAAAAAGTATTTAGTCAGCCACCAACTGTGCAAGTTCTCCCACTTAAAAAGATGAGAAAGGCCTATAATTTTCATCATAGGTTCACTTCAACTATGAGAGACAGAATGGAGGGAAAGAATCCAGGAAATCACATTGCAGAATTTTTAATTAATTAACTGGTAAATTCCTTGGTAAAATAAGCATTTGGTCACCTACAAACAAGCATTTCTGGCTCTTAATCCTAGCAACAGTTGAGGGTTTGGTGGGATGCTGGAGCATATCCCAGCTGACTTAGGGCAGGGTACCCTCTGGATGAGGCGCCAGTTCATTGCAGAGCTGACATATAGAGTCAGACAACTATTCACACTCACATTCATGCCTATGGACAATTTAGAGGCACCAATTCACCTAACCACTAGTGCTTATTTTTGGTTGTGGGAGGAAGCTGGAGAACCCAGAGAGAAGCCACACAGACACATGGACAGCATGCGGGCTCCACACAGGGTGGCGCCGCCGGCGTTGGGACTGAACCCAGGACCTTCTAGCTGTGAGGCACGAGTGCTACCCACTGCACCACCATGTCACCGTTACTGAATTGTACTAAACTGAAAAAAGGAAGAAAATATTCAAGTATATTAATAAAAATGAACAATGCAATTGAGAAATTCAACAGAAAGACAACAAAATGAGTAAAAATGTAGAAAGTAATCACAAAAAGCAACAAAATGAAAAAAAGAACAAAATAAGCAATTTCAAAGCAATTATCTCATGATTGGCTGCCCACATTAAACTGTTAAACCCTAGAGGATTCTGCATGAATTGATTTACCTGTGTGTGTGTGTGTGTGTGTGTGTGTGTGTGTCTTCAGTATGTGTGCAAATATGGTGTCTTCACAGAAACTGCTGTGAGCTTGTATGTGTATTTAAGTACAAAAATACCTCATACCCTTGACTGCATACGTGTAGGTCCTTGACTGTTTTATATTTTCTCAGTCAAGCAAGCAGTAGCAGGTGGACAACATCTGCTGTGCAAAATGAGGCACTAAAAATGGGAAACATTGCAAACACAAGGTATTCCATCAATATAATTACCTTCAGACACGTGCACGAGCGAAGCAAACACACATTCTCATGAGCATGCCCCACTGTGGATGTATAACACAAGGGCTTCAGAGGGCTCCTGGATCATGCTCTTTCTTGTAGTGAGAAAAGATAAACAAGAAGTGCTTTCTGTAGCAGTCAGCGACTTTGTCCTATCGGCCTCGGCTCAGCCTTTATCTGCAAAGAATCCCGTGTACCCATGCTGGATACGCCTGGAGATTTCAAAAGTTAATTACAGCATCAAATTCAGCCCATGACAAGAGGCGGTGGAAGGCTGTTGGAAGGGCCTTTAATCCCCTTTGCTCCCTGCACTCCTCCATGGCACCTCAAGTGCCACCTCAGCCACTGTTTACCAAATTAAAAGAATCCCAGCTGTAGGAGGCAATCAACACGCGTGTGGATTTACGCAATGCCAGCCCCCTCACTTGTTTGTGTGTTACTGAAAGGAAAGTGATGCATGATTTAATTGAATGAGGTCCCTTTTTGCAGCCAGTTTAAGGGGTAAATTTGATTGCAGTTTTAATTAACCAGTATAGTTGGGCCCTTTCATCGGTCCAAGGGATTACAATTATGAACACAATGGAGCAGCAGTCTTATTGTGGTTCGGTCATTTGTACTCAAGTGAAGGCTGTTCAGCTGTGCCTTTAAAGATGCCTTCGTCATTCACAGCCACAGGAAGGTGGCCGTGGTGGGAGTTAATCCTGGCAAAGGCTGCAGTTCAGTATATGAACAGAGCCCAGAGCTGGAAAAACAATATTATGTTGTTACAGTGAAAACGTGTTATTGGGAGTTGAGCTGTCCTCGAATTTATACTGTCTCATTTAGTTATTTCGACAGGCAGGTTATTTCATTTTCAGCCATGGTTCATAAATGATGTTTTTTTATTCCTCTGACGCATTACTCGACACAAACTACACACTAACAATATCTTCAAACTAATTCCACCTGTTCCTGTTAAAGCTGCTATTTTTCATATTAAGCATTCTTTTAAATTACTTGCATTATTTCTATTTGGTTCCACCACAGGCCTTTTATTTTTATGCAAATTTCTTTGTCAGTGTAGTGTCACTGAAACACATGCAGTCAAATGTGGATAGTTCTCAAGTACATGTACTCCTTTACTTATACTTGAGCAGTTTTTCACATAAGTGTACAGTGGTCCTTCGTTTATCGCGGGGGTTACGTTCTAAAAATAACCTGCGATAAGCGAAATCCGCGAAGTAGATTCCTATGGAAAAACTCACTCCGGCTAATGCATGATTCGTCCAACGAATGTGATGCCGGAACAGATTGAATTCATTAGCCGGGCACCACCGTATTTGTTTTAAAGGCTGTAAAACCCCTCACCACATACTTTATACACTATTCTCAGACAAGGCATTAACATTTTCTCACATTTATCTCTTATTTAAACACTCTCAAAATTCAAACCTTCATAGATTTTAACAATCAACCTACGAAGCTGGACACATAAGAAATTATTAATCGTGACTTGTGCATCAGAGTTCCTCTGACCGCGCCTGGCACCCTCTGCTGTAGCGTCTTTTTCCAATGAAGGCTTTCATCGACATTGTGGGTTTTTGTCGGAGAGAAATCTTGCAAACATACAGCACTTCAGAGTCACACTGCTAGCGATCGAACGTTTGTGTAAGTTTGGTGAACTGAACACATTCTGTACTCTACAGGAAACACAGCACAGAGACTGACTGACAATGGCCTTAGCCAATCAGGATGCAGAACACAATGCGTGTTCACAATGCGCGTTTATATGCACTAAAAAAATCCGCAACACAGCGAGGCCGCAAAAGGTGAACCATGATATAGCGAGGGACCACTTCAGAGAGTAGTTGTTTGGCAGAGTATTTTTACTCTTACTCTTATCTACATTTATAATGAGAGAATTGTACTTCTACTCAGTTACATTTGGCCCCTCAGTGAGTAGGAGTAAAAAATATTGAAATAAAAAATGATCTTAACAATAATAATAATAATAACAAGAACAACAATAATAATAATAATAACCGTCATCATCAATTAAATAAAAAAATTATCGAGAAAATCAACAAATATGAATACAGTTGCCAAGTAAGTTGTAAATTAAAATTAAATATAAATGAACATAATTAGCCACAAAATAATCAAAACTGAAGAAAAATAATCACAATTAACAAAAATAAACAATATAATAAAGAAATTGAACAAAAAGTCAACAAATGACAAACAAACTGAACAAAAATGCACAAAACACTCAAGAACATTTACAGTATAGATGTGAACAAAGCAGTCAAGCAACAATATGAGCAAAAATGAGAAAATAATCAAAATGTGGTAGTCTTGGACATTGGTAAAAAAAAAAAACATAAAAAAAACAATTAAGATAAAAATTGAACAAAAAAGCAACAGAAATCAACAAAATGATTAAAATATTTATGGAAATAAACGAAAATAATCAAAATAACTGTTTAAAGGCAGTTTATTAGGTTGCAATAAATCCCATGTTATGAAGTTACTACATGAGCAATTCTATTGCTCACACTTTTGTCTCTTACTCAAGTACTTCTACATTTACTTGAGTCATTATAATTACAAAGTAACAACACTTTTACTTGAGTACTGTTCCTAATTACTCTAGCTGCCTCTGCGTACAGACCACCTGTCCTGTAGGTCGCACAGCATAGCTTCAGGAAGTGCAGTAATGCAGATTCTTTGCTTTTCAGTCAGTTTTCTGTGAATTTTCTGTTCAGGAAAGCAAATAAATAACAGTAATTTGTCATCTTAGTCAAAATGTAATGTCACATACTATATTTTCAGCTTTTTTGTAAACCAGTAAAAGACAAAGAAAAGACAAAGAAGGCAAACAAAAACAAGCAGTTGAAATTAAAAACGAGCATCTTATGAAAGACATCAAATTGAGAGTTTCTATATCAAATTGGATGTTTGAAGTCATATGCATTATGTTGCGTGTTATGCTTGTTGCTATATTGTTATGTGTGAAACGTTGGATGTCTGACAATAAAGTATAATCTAATCTAATCTAAATTCAGACCAAGAAATTGCAAGTTTACAAGCCAGGGAAACTTACGTAATTTGATTACATTTTGAACTAATATATCCGTATTGTTATCACTGCAATTAAAGTCAGATAACAAAATGTCCAAAATTAACAAAAAATCAGCTGTATGAAAACAAAACAATTGAGACAATGGGCAAACATGACCGATAATAAACAAAATAATAAAAAATTACATCAAATGTAGGACATGATCAGGAAAATGAACACAATCACCCACAAAATGTGCAACGTACAAAAAAATAATAATACCAATCAACCACAGAGAACACAAAATGAGCAAAATCGTCAAAAAAATAATGTTTTTTATCATTTAAAATATCATTTGGATTAAAGAGCTTGTGGTAACTGGTGGATTAACCATTACAGAAACATAACAAATGATTTTTGTTATTACCAATACTGTTAATTTAGGGCAGTTGTGGCATAAACCTTACAACAGGTGGTGGACTAATAAATTTGTCTTGCACACATATTAACTTCCAGAGGGCACTTTATGAATGAAATCATCTTGCATTAACTGTAACATTTCTTCATATATATTTGTGTGCTTGTTGATTTGTTTACTGTCCGGCATTTCACAGCTTAGGTAATAATTTGAATTAAAGCCAAGTGTAGGAGTCGAACGTTGTCTCTAATTACTACATAATTATTTCCAGGAAAGCGTCAAAGAAATAATTAGCTATTCACTGACCGGTAAAATAAAAGCAGCGTCAGTGGATTTTATTGCTGCTTTTATTATCTGCTGAAACACGAGTCGTGTTTGACAAGGTGTTTTGTTTGTCTGCACCTTTACCTTGTTTATTTTAGAGAAAGGAGGATGGGGTGCACCTTAGTTCAAGAGATGCTGATATTCTACATGATGTTAACTCATTTTGTTTGCTCAGTTGGACTTTTAATATGACTCATTTCACAAATAAACACCATGAATTTATAGTTTCAGTGATAACAGCTACAGTACTGCCAATAATCACATGCACAAGAGTGACAGGAAAATGTAATATTGTAGTAAGATGTAGTAAAACCACTATAGATAATAGTCACTTAAACAGACCTTAACCATTTCTACCTGATAAAATACAAAGAAGGTTGGTGCAAAAACAGAAACTACAGCTTTAAAATTTATTACAGAATTAAACGATCACCTCTGGCACTGACAAAAATACAAAAATGAATGTATCACTGTACGTGCTTATATGAATGATAATAAAGATACTCAAGATGTCTGGCTTAGTTCTATCAGGGTTTGATGTGAACCTAAAACACCCAGATGGGTTAAACTAACCCTGATATCATCCCTCATCCATAAATATATTTTTTGTGATTTTATTACATAAGTCTCATCAAAAAGAAAATCAGTCTAATATTACAGTGAAAATATGTAAATGCATCATAGATCTGTGTCTTTTTTATTGTACACTGTCATAAATGACTTGACACACAGCATATCTTTCAGATCACATACAAACAGATGCTGTTTCTTAAAAACCTGCGGTATATTTTACCTGGTGGCTGACATAAATGCCCATATTTTTAAATCTAGATTTAATAATATGGAGCATAAAACAGAACAGATCTAGGAAAAATCGCAAACAAGGCTGGGTTCATATTTTATCAAAACAGAATAGTTCGAGCGTTAAAACTTCCAAAGAAGTATGAAGTTATGATACAGGAGAGTAATCTAGAATCAACACAAATCGAATCGAATCGAATCGAATAGAATAGAATAGAGTAAGTCTGCCTTGTCCTTAAAAGTGAATATTTTCCTTTGGATAATCAAACACACATCAACTTAAAAACAGACAATAAATAACAACTGTTAGTAAATAAATCAAGCATTTTATAAACACATTTTGCATTATTTATTAATCTAGTGAAGGATTTCTCTGTCCCAGTGGTTCACGGCTGATATACCTTATGACCCACAAATTCATACCAGAAAAATGCATACTTATAAGCCAGTAAGAACTAAATATACCCATTTTGTCATCACTGCAATTAAATTCTGAAGACAAAAAGCTCAAAGTGAACAAAAAATAAACTAAATGAAAACAAAACAATTGAGACAATGAGCAAAGATGAAAATAATAAAGAAAATAATCAAAATTAACAACAAATTAATAAAGTTATTAACTAAACACAATAATTAACTGAACACAATAATCTATAAAATGTACAATGAACAAAAATGAAAGAAAATGAGAGCAATCAACCAAAAATGAACACAAAATCATCAAAATCATCAAGAAAAATAATACTAAAGCTCTTACATTAGACAAAAATCTGTAAAATTTATATGCACCATTATTATTATTATTAGTAGTAGTAGTAGTAGTAGTAGTAGTAGTCGTAGTAGTAGTAGTATCATCACACTCTTTGTGACCCACTCAGACCCATTCAGCCTAATTTTTGGGCCTGACCTGCCTGTTGAGAACCACTCAAACATTTTAAATCATCCAAAAATAAAATGAATAAATTAAAATAACTGAAATGAAATTAATGAAATAACAAAACTTAATAACAGATGAAAATCAGAACCCACAAAATAAACAAAAATAAGCAAAATAATTCTGAGAATTGGCATAATATGGAAAAACTAACCAAAAACAAAAAAAAAAAATACAAAATTGACAAAATAGTCAAGAGAATGAACCCAACGCAATAGAACTGCAAAGTAACTTGTGATCTTTCAGTCAAAAGTGGAAACAACGGAATAAAAAGAAATAGATGATATAGATATAGACCCACTCAGAATGAGTTTGAGGCCGAATTTTGGGTCCTCGTCCACCAGTTGAGAACCAAAAATTTGAAAACAGTGTCCAAATAAAAAATAAAGTTGACTTGTATTCAGAGAAATACAAACCGTATTACTGTATCTTTTCATGTTTTGAAAGCTTTTGTTGTGCTCAAGCCACCTGTTTTAGAACACGATACTAATTTGCACTTTCAGCACTAATAAACAGTACTTAATGTTCAACAGATGATGCTTAAATTTTGACTGTGTTGTCTCTCTGCTAGTGGTTCATGCACAGACGAGGACAAGAGCAGGCGTGCGCTCACACACTCGCACACACACAAGCCCCTCCCATACTGTAAACGAGCAGCACTGGTGTAGATCAGCTCCTCCTGGCCAAATGGGTTGTGTCAGCTCACAGAGAGCATCATCATCACACTGCTTAGTTTAGACTGGCGCTCCACTGGGAGGAGTAAGCTAATGCATGCCAATCCACACACGCACACATATATAGTGTACACACATGCCTACACACACACACACACACACGGTAATGAGATTCAACACATCACATAGACAGAGGCCGCTAGAGAGTGGTGGACAGAGGTTGCACAGAATTTAGATACAAAGAAGAATAACATCAAGTGAAGGCTGAATTACCTGGAGAACTCACTCGACTCAACTGCCTCACACACACACACACACACACCTTTACACACTGCAATCACTGAGGTATAAAGCTAACATATTCCTCCATTCTGAGTGACAACAACAGTTTTTGGCACACCCTCACTGCCGTTCAGTTTTGTGATACGGCACAGGGCCCTGGTGACTGTCTGAATTTAACGGCGGGCTGATGAGGTCAAAGAGAGAGGGGAGTCAGGTTAATTGGGAGCTGCTCAGGAAATCTCAGGTTGAATGATGATTACAAATCCACCGAATGTTAACGTGGGGAAAATAGGATAAATATAGCTTCCAGTTCAGGAGCAGTGTGACGACAGACAGGATCTTCCCAGGAGATGGTATCACTCAGAATTAGGTTATGATACCGTAGAGGAGAGGACACTTATCACTTCTCCTCCTTCCAACCTCACTCAGTGATTGATAAGACACCCTGTGGGCTCTGACTGTTGTCACCAGGATCAGACAGAGTCAAGGATGGAAATAACCAATTTAATTCACTGATGCTCGTCTAGGTGAGGCTTTTTGGGTCCTCTAGAGTATTTTTAAAGCCACAGGAGAAAGTACTAAGAAGTACTGTACAATTAATGGAAATGTTATCAAGATCATAGTATGGTCTCATCACAGGGAGTGTAATTTTTTGAGAAAATGAGAGGCAACATACTGTAAATTGAGGGTTGCAATGTAAAAAAAAAAAAAGCCTAAAACATATCCTGCAGTCATAACTGAGGGTGCTCGTGTGCATAGGTGTAGATGTCAGGTCCAGTAGTTCAGGATATTTTTTATGAAGACAGCATTTTGTGTATTTTTGTGCATTTTGGGTCTTATTTTTTGGGTGAATTTTCTTATTTTGACCCTTTTGGGGATGAATTTGATCGTTAATAACACCAGTGCTCTCTGTCCGTCCCTCTGTCCATCCATCGGTCCATCCACCTCCCTGTCCATCCCTCCATCCGTCTGTCCATCCATCCGTTCATCCGTCCCTCTGTCCATCCATCCGTCCATCCACCTGCCTGTTCAACCCTCCATCCATCTGTCCATCCATCCGTTCATCCGTCCATCTGTCTGTCCATCCTTCCGCCCGTCCCTCTGTCCATCCATCAGTTCATCCGTCCATCCATCTGTCTGTCTGTCCCTGCATTCTTTCATCCGTCTGTCTATCCATCCATCCACCCATCTGTCCTGTTGTCCGTCTGTCCATGGTCAAACTTGAAACCCAATGACGCTAGGTCTACCAAACTTGGTGTTCACCTTGATTTTGGAACTACCACCTGTGGCTATGTTTTTAGAGAAAAAAGGTCAAAGTCACAAAGTCATTAAAGTTCCGAATTATTTTTGACAAATAACATCATCATTATATGAACTGGGGCCACCGAATTTGAACACAAGTAAGAATACTTGTAAATCAGTATTTCTCTCAAGTACAATTCTTGGTTATGTCCTCCTTTTGTTTCTTTAAGTTAATTTTGTTGAGCATATGCTGGCATTTTGTATATGTCTATATCTTGTCCATTTTCAGACATTTTGCCACTGATTTTGTTCTTTTTTTGCTTATTTTTTCATTTTTATTAATTGTCCAGCAAAACACAAGAAATGAAACATCTGATGTGGACAGAGGAGAGACAAAAGAAAAGAGTAGAGATAGAACAACAAACAACACAGATGCTGGGTGACGTCCACAGATATTGGACCGGTCCAGAACCAGCAAACACACAGAAAGGACATCAAGAAAAGAAAGTTGATGATTTATTAAAAATTCACTTAAAGCAAAATTGTTGCTTATTTTGTTTATGGCACTTATTTACTTGATTATTGTTTTGTTCATCTTTGTTTTTGGGGGTTTCTTATATAATTTTTGCTCATTTTGTTGCATATTTTTTTCATTTCTTTTTGTTGTTTGTAAAACTTTGCTCATTTCATTGCACAGCTTGTATGTTTTGTTAATTTATTTCATTTTTTTCATCAAATTTGCTCATTTTGCTGCTTATTTTGTTGCTTTTTTGTCCACTTTTGATGGTTATTTTTGCTCATGTTTGTTGCCTTACTTGATTATTTTGTTCATTTATTTGACATTTTGTAATTTTTGGCTGATTTTGTTGCTTTTTTTGGTTCATTTTGTTAACTTCCATTTTTGCTCATTTTACTGCTGGTATTATACATTTTTTCATCACAAATGTAACTGTAAAAATAAGAAATATTCCGCAAACATGAAAAAATAACTCAAGCAAGGGCGTAGGTTTGGTCTCAACATTGGTCGGGACGATATAACAGCATAACCTGCATGTACACTTTTTGCTGGGGA
>JAQQAE010002501.1:0-22177 GCA_029823295.1 Pseudamia nigra | reverse complement strand
TAGCGAATTTAAAAATGCCATGAATAATAAAAACAATAATAAACAGCAAGAACATGGTACTATAACGACTCTTGTACGTGATAGAGGAGGCTTTGAGGAATACGGTGCTATACATAACTCGATTTAAGCGGTGGCGCCTATCGGGTTGTGCAAGTCATTTATCCATCACACCTTAAAGGCCGGTCCGCGAAGATATTGTCTGACATTAAACCGGTCCGTGGCGCAATTTAGTTTGGGGACCACTGCCCTAACAGATTGTTGTTGAAAGATGGAGAGAATAGTAAATATGACCCTTACTCAGCTTTATTGAAATGGGTTTCTGGTATCAAACTCAGAATGAGTGTGTCATTTGCAACTTTTAGATATTGTCCTTAGATTATTTTTTGATTAAGTATGGAGTTCTGTTTCTTTTTTACATTATACAGTGTCACAGTGTCACAGTGTGTCAGAGTGAAAAAAAGTAGATTATAAATCTGACATAGATATCAAGATCATAATACTGGTACTATAATCACTTTTAAAATACTGAATGAGTTGTGATTCTCAATTCTGAAGACCTCCTTATATCACCAGTAAGTGATTCATTAAAGTATATTAGCAGCAATATGCACGGTTATTTTCAGAATAGCGCTCACTAACAGAAAAGGAAGAAAATGTACAGTTTACTGTGGATGATGAGTTTAAAACAGATTTCTGTGTTTATGTGTATGTACATTATGAGAAAAGCAACTGTATGTGTGTGAAAGCTGCTGTGAGAATGCATCCTTGTTTATGAGCAGCACAGACACACATTGTATATGTGAACAAGTTCACAGTTTGTGATTTACTCTGTTGCTGCTAGACAAAGTGGAGAGGAAAGGTCTGCAGAAACTGTTGTGCATCATGGGGAAAGCATATTGGACAATTAAGACAAAGGCTGTGTACTGCACTGCTCTGTGAGGGGCTGATTGAATCAGAGAGACAGCCACTCACCGCTCTTCATCTCAGGACATTGCAGGTAATTACCCATAAGTTGCTGTTCCCCTGCATTGGATCTTAAGCTCAATTACGCCCACACAAGCAGTCCACCTCTGTCTCATTTATTACCTCCGGTTGCTTGTTGACCTTTTCAGACACACAGTCCTGACAGGCAATTCAGACACATTACACTGACCAGAGCCTGTTGCACTTTAAGTCAAGTAGACAATTTTACATGTTTTGAGCAGTTCTTTTACATCATTACATAACTGTTCACATAGGCAAACAAGCTTAAGATGTTCCTGAATTGCAGAAGATTTTACTGCACTATGAAAACAAAACATCTCACTCATAGATAGCTGGGGTAGCCTCAATGACAATGGAGAAGCAAAACCTTCAGTTGACAAGTCACTCCATATATCCACGCTACACCTCTTTAGGCGACTTACAGCCTGTTCCAATCATTGAATGGAACAGGATCAAGGCAGGACTTAGGTGCAGGGAGAAATCAATGTGATTTACACAACCCTTCTGACTTCTCCATTTAAGAGATAGAAAGTGTGTACCATTTCTTATCATTAGTGAAGCTTATGCTGATTAATCTTCATAAATGGGAGAACAAATTAACATTTGTTTTCACAAATATATATTTGTTTTCGCAAATGTTAATTCGCAATATATAATGTTGCATTGCACTTCTCAGCCACCGTAGTTAACCCCTAGTGGACACGGACAGTACTGCAGTTTTTGACATGCATTTAACTTAAGGCTGAGCCACCGTGGTTTGGTCTAAGCTACTGTAGACTCCGTGGAAGGGTGCTCCATAAGCAAACGGCTCATTTTAAAGTAACAACAACAAAATGATTCTCAGGTGATTAGACTAAAGTAATTTTTATGCTTAAATTTTCTAAGTCCTACACAAAGCACCTTTAATCCTTAAATTTATAACATGAAACCCTTAGAAAACTGAAAACTTCTTGGCGTCCATGTGCAAAAACATGTGATCCTTTAAATATTATTCTTTTAAATATTCCCAAAACCATGACTACAGAGAATGAATTGAGTAATGACTCAGGTGGAGTTACCATAGTCCTGAATGAAGTCAAAGTGGAAGATGTTTGTTTTGCAAAGCTTTACTGCCATCTGCTGACAAAATATGGCACAACAATTTAATGTTGACACACTCAAAGTCCACACCAAATTTCAAATTCTTTGTGGAAAAACTTCACCTATTGACCACTGTAAAACCATATGTATATTGGACTTTTCACACTGCAGAATGCTGCTTAATTGACAAAACACAGACACTAACAAGAGAAACTCAACCATTTTTATTCAACTTTGCTTTTCCAAATTTGAGGACCTTAACATGATACAGTTTTCTGTGCAAGCATCAGGTTTTTGGGGTGATCATTATCTTCTCCCAGAAACTATCATTAAGCACAAAATGTATTCCAAAAGTCATATGTTGTTCCACTAACAGGTTCCTTCTGCATTTTCTCAAACAATTGAGTCTTTTGACAAAGTAACAAGGAATATCAAAAACATATAGAGCATATGTTAAATGTGGTAAAAGATGCACCTGAGATTTCATAAAGCTTGTGATAAATGGGAAAGCTAAAGTAATGTATACTATTACATTAGATGTCATTAGATGTGCTCAGGAACAATGATCAATAGCATTTAATGCGTGCAAATGTATTATTTATCTTGTTTTGAAATATCATCACTTTTTCAAAGTGATGGGTGGGTGCTGCCAAATTTCCATAGCAATCCTTAACAATTTATGGAATGCTATAACTCATCTCTTATTATGCCTTGTTTTTCCAGATTATTACTCCTTTTTCTGTTGAGTCAAATGTCTTTAAATGTTTAAATTGTCTATCATGTTCTTGAACTACACCCTCCTCTCTTTCCTGCCAGATTTCAGACAGGCACCACTAGACCATAGTTTCTGTGCCTGCCATCATAAAGGATGGAGAGAGCAAATTGGAAGGACCAATTTCTGAACATGACAACAATATACACTACTGAGAATAGATGGGAGCAGCCCGCTGTTAGACATGATGAGAGAAGTGACACAGTGCATATTCTTTTAAACCAAATCATTTTACGCTACTGAATACCCATTTGTGATGGTGTGTCTGTTTTTCTAACTTTGACAATGGTCTCCACCTGTGCCCACCTTCGCATCATGTCAGGGATCTCCCGTCCTCTCTCAGAGTAATACTTGTTGGTAAAATGAGCATTTGCTCTGGTGTTGGTGACTGGTGTTAATATGTGGATGACATCAAAACCAGCTTAAATCTGGTCTCATGATCAGCTCACCACACCTGGAGGTCAGGCTCATTCAGCTGGCTGAGGCTGCTGTCAGTCAGCAGGAGGCAAGCGTCACTGTCAGTTTTCTCTAACATTATTGGCTGCATCGCCTGTCAGCCCGTGTCACTGTCAGGAGGCAGGAAGTGCCTCATCACAGTGTCAGAGACCAACCGGCTGCTCGCTCTCTGCTTCGCCAAACAGCCTACGTCAGTGTCAGCATCAGCTGGCCCTGGGGGCGGCATCATTGTCAGAGCCGGCTGTCCACTGTCAGCTGTGCATTGACTTTCATTTAGCCTTCACTGGTACTCATGGCCTCTGCATCACAGGGGCACCCTGTGCCTCTTGAGGCATTTGGAGCATGTGCACTGCTTGCTGCATGTGGCTAAAATCAATCTGCTGTGGTCTTTGGTCATGCTCATGCTGTCTAACACCATGCTGACTTGAACTTTGTCCTTGGTCATGGCCAGCATCATCACGATTTCCATGGTGATGGACATGGTCATGACCCTGGCTATGACCAACACCACGGGGGTGAAAGTCATGACCATTGTGACCATGACCATGGTGGTGTCCATGATGGTGATGCCCATGATGGTGACCATGTTCATGACCAGGATCAAGTCTGGTGTCATCTTCTATAGCTGGTGTACCATCTGCATCAGGCTGAGCATCTGCATTTGCCTTGCACTCCTCTGGGACCCCGGAGCTCTGTGACTGAAACAAGATAGAGCCAGAGAAGATACCAATTTCAGTGTTGGACATTGATTTGATTCAGTGTGTTTTGAATGAGGGATCTTCATTTATATTCATGTTGTTATAAATTTAGGACCAATCTTATAATACCTCATGTACACAGTCTTCACATAAGCGTTTGCAGTAGGTATCTTTAATTGCTTTTTCAACATGGCCTTGACCGATGATGGAGTATGGAAGTGAAATGTGGTGAGTGAGCCGGCCACACCTGAAGAAAAAGGAAAATAAAACATTGTGAGGTCCTGTATTGATGACATAAAAAATTCAATATCAGCAAAGATGACTGCTCTTGACTTCTTGAATATTAGCTAACCTATCATAAATGAGAAAGTCGTCTTTCTCTCCATTCAGCGCCTGCCAGACATCAGGCTGTCCCTCTTCCTGCTTATAGAGTGCAATGTTCTGCGACAGTTTCTGAGCCAGCAAGGGGTGCAGGCGTTGTGATTGCGCCCCCTGGTGGTTGATGACCATATAGTTCACATTCCTCAGTCCCAGAGTCTGCAGTTTCTGGAGCAAGCCATCAATTCTGAGATTAGGAAAATCGAAGACAGGTTAGAAATGTTTTGATATGTCTCACATGCAAGAAGTACTTCAAACTTTGCAATATTTGCATAACAAAGGACCAGTCCAAATCTGCTCTGGCTCAATTATGGCTTGGAAAAGACTGAACATAAAAACTATAACTGTTCAGTGTCAAAAAGTGTTTAAAATATGAAGTATAATGTAATGCAAGGTATTTAGATAAAGAACAAAAATGCAGAACAAGAACTCAAGCTTAACATAGGCTAAAATTTAATAGGCATACAGTACCTAGATGCCTGCACCAAGCAGAACAGTCAGCTGGCTTGGAGAAGTGCCACCACTGTGACCTGGCCCATTGCCCCCTTCATTGGATCCACCTCTCCTATTTTCCAGGGAGGCGGCAACTGACAGCGGGGCCCTCCCCCCTCACTCTCTGCTCCGCCCCCATGGAGCAGGCAGAGCGTGAGGAGCAGGCTGAGGCACACCCACATTGCTGTGGTGCTTCCTCTATGCCCCAATCTACTGCGGGCAAAACAAGGCACAGACAGAGTTAACGTGGGAGGAGAGAACACCAGAGAGTGGTCAAACTCATCTTGCAAAAGTGAGAGTACAAAAGGTCAAAGGACAAATATTGTTTTTACGTTCCCCAAATACTTCTGTAACCTCCCATATCACTACTGCTTTTTAGTCATATTTTTGCCTGAAGACTATACAGGAAGAACTTGCATCTAGTAGGGTAAAAAGGCATGTTTAAGGTCCCCACATTTTTTGCTTATGTAATACGCCCATGCATTATCTGTACAAATGTAAGCTCACTGATACACACAGTAACTTAAGAAAATATGTAAAGTAGAACAAAGCAAGACTGAAACTGAAAAACAAAAAAATCTAAATGAACTGATTTCATGTGCATCAAGGCATGCACAATGGATATAATATAAAAGGGTTCAATTGAAGAATATTTTACAGGACATATACAAAACATTCATATTTAGAGCAGGGTAAATAGTAAATTTAAATATGCCATAATGCCCTGGAATTTATCACTTCATAGATTCCAAATGGAAAATGCCACATTAGTTACAACACTTTACTCTGTCCTTATCTACACGGATAAAATGTAACAAGGCTTAAAATAAGCATCCAGCTGTGCCACATACCCCCTAAAAAGTTTCTTTCCTTCTGCTCGGTCCTGTGTTGCTGCAACTCCCCGAACAAAAACAACTCTCTTCCTCTACTGCTCCCCCCTTTTATACCCCGCCTGTTGTTTTGCTGTCTGGAAGGAGGACAAAGTTCAGTTGTGACTCTTTGCTGATGTCTACACTTTCCTCAAGTTAAAAAAGTCACTCTGCATCAAATTGGTTGGGTGAAAAAGCACTCTTTCGTGGGAACGTCTGGGGTTTTTGACACAAATGCATTCAAATGTAAAATACATTTGATCAGGGTTGCTTAGATTATTTTATGGAAATAGCGCTGATATGTATTAACATATAAATGTGTAGTATTTTCTGCTAGTTGTAAACACTTGTGGAACATTGTGCAATTCTGCTTCTGTTCATTAAAGGACTTATGGGAAGTGAAAAAACAGAGGGTGGAGCCCCATATTGATCAGTGTCCAGCATGTTTCTGCAAGAACAGAGCTGACATTCAAATCCCTATCCTGGAACCTCAATTCCAGAAAAGTGGCGATGAAAATAAAATGTAAATAAAAACAGAATGCATTGCTTTGCAGATCTCATGAATCCATATTTTGTTCCCAGTAGAACATAAACAACATATCAGATGTTGAAACTGAGACATTTTACTACTTCATGGAAAATATTAGCTCATTTTGAAATTTATGGCAGCAAAACATGTAAAAATAATTGGAACACAAGGAACAAAAGCAACTGGAAGAACATTTGACAACCAGTTACTGGTAGATTACCTGGCAATGTGTCAATAACATGAATCATTGTATTGTCTTTTTATTTACATTTTACACAGAGGAATTGGGTGCAAGCATTTCTGAGAAATTAATATTGAATGCAGAGTCTAAAAGAAATATTTACAATGCACTGAATGTAAATTAATATGGGGAGATCACACGAATTGAATTGTACCTAGGCCTCAGGGGTAACTTAATCCATGCTTTATGTGGCACCAAAAATACATAACAAAGAAATAATGGGCAAAATAGTAGGACCATTTAACTGAGGCTGTCTACTACAAAGTGGGTTATGGAATTCAGGCCAGTATAGCACTGTTATATGAAGTCAAAGGCCAGAACAATCTTTAACATAGCCCCCAAAACTGGCATTAAATTGAACACCTGCAAAGAAATAATGGTACTAAGGTGTTGTTCATGTTTCTATTCAGGCTGCTTAAACTGCTGTGTATACTTACGAGTTGTGACCATGACAAACAGGATTTCATTTATCTATTTGATGAGATGACTTTTAAATGTTCTTTTCATGGAACACCTTGTACTGTGGTACTGCTGTTTTTATGTGAATAAATCACTAAATACCTCCCCACACTCTCCATTTACACCCAGGGAGGCAGTCAGTGCAGCCGTGTCATGTGTGGTGTAGCTGTTGACTGACACAGCAAAGTCCTTCTAGAACTAGTTTGTTATTTGATAGCTTTTTGATTCTCAGTTACTGATTTACAATGCTGGAATCACTGGCAAATACTTTTTTGGACACATTTATCTACAGTACATGTGCCCTGACACAACTTAATGTATGTCAATTACTTTAAAAGATTTGAAGTTATAATTTTAATACACATGGATTGCAGGTTGACTACAATTTTGTGATACTTGTACTTTAACTGAGTATTTTCCTTCTCTTACACTATACCTCAGAGACAAGCAACAACCTGACGCTGAAGGTGTGTCAGATTATATCTGATGATATCCTGGGAACCTTTGAACTCACTCTTTGCTTTCTTGTCTGTTTAGTGCCACATGCCTTCTTTGTCCAATCTCTAAGATTCAAGCATGCTGACACAGGTTTTTTTCCCCTTTTTTCAGCCAATGCTTTTGATTGATCTGAAGAAGCTATTATGCCTCAGATATGCTTGCTTGCACACAATTTGTAACAGCACTGTAACCATAGTTAAACTTTGCACCTAATAACTGCCACATTCTGCAAGAATCACCTTTGCAACCACTAAAGCAATGGGTGAACAATAAAATAATTTAAGCATTGCAGGTTGACTACAATTTTGTGATCCTTGTACTTTAACTGAGTATTTCCATTTTTTGCTTTATACTTCTACAGTATGCCTCAGACACATATTTTTTTGTTTCTTCATTAAATGTATTGCTTGTTAGACAAAGCTGCAAATTCATATTAATGTAAAATGGAAATTGAATAATATACTGCATCTTCATTTATTAATGACTTATTACTGATCCAACTATACACTCAACAGTTTAGTAGTATATTGCAACACTGTACAACAACCCCAACCATTACCAGAAAAATGAATACAGCATCAATAATTAGAATCCACCAGCATACTTAAACCCTCAAATGGGCCAATCTGCACCTTTATCTTTGGAAATACTTGGATTTGGTAACTTTGATTCTTATACTTTTGCACTTTTGAGTTAGATGCTGTATGCAGAACTTTTGCATCAGTTCTTATTCTTGTAAGAGAGACTATAGTACTTTTGCTTGTATATAGAGCAGTTACATAAAGTATAGGCACTACTATTCTTCTTCCAGCATAGTTAGTAACATGGAATAGTTTTTGATTTACAGGCAAAATCATTTTTGAGTTTGTGCCATTTCTTGCCTTCTTAATGTGCTTTACACCATCAGTTGTCTCATGCAGAGGAAGGGTGGGCACAGTGTCAATATCGGTGCAACTACAACTACTGTACAAATCCATTATATGGCAAGAAATACTCATTTAAGTAAAAAATAAAAGCCCATCATTAGTTTAAGAAATTTAAATCTCAAGAACTTTAAATGTGTCCCCATCAAATACTATCCAAATGTATGTAAACTGGTGTTTTCTGAATCGGATCATTCTAATAAATATATCCTTTGCAGCTTGTTTTCCTTGGACTGATAATTGTGACTGTTTTGTTTAGACGGACCTTTAAGTCTTTAATGCTTTATTGCTTTAAGACTGACCTTAAAGCAATGATGGGCTGTCTTTTATCATTGGTGTTTCTTGCCATGGTATGGTTTTGTGCAGGACTAATCACTGTGTGCTCATTTGTCTGAAAAATACAGGGCAAAAGCACGTTAAAAAGGCGAGAAACGGTACAAATTAATTGTTGGCAAAGGTCGCCTGTGATCTGAAAACTAGAGAGACAGACAGGCAGATAAGACCAGCTGTTCAGAAGGGCTCCAAAATGTACACACCTGTCACCAAGCAACGCTCGTCGGCGTCCTTGGGTGCGCAAAGGATTCTGGGAATCCGAGGCCAGAGGCTCAAACGGCCGCCCTTTTTGGAGCGACGAGAGTTGAACAGCGGTACATGCGTCGAGGGAAATATTATCGTAAAACAACTGTCTGAAGCAGTACAACCCAACTCGAGGTACGTATATGGGTGGTTTTTACGTCATGTGTTGATCCTCTGGAGTTCTAATTAAGAAAGCTTTCTGGGAAAAGTGTATTTTAATGCGCGGTTTGATGACGTAATGTTGATTGTCAAACACGAAATGGCGAGTGTGCTAAGAGGCCCGTTCCCTGCAGCACTCTGGGGTTTTATCATGTTCACTCTACATTTTCCCTTTGGGAGACATTGCATGGAAATATTTTGTCGCGGTAAGTTGGGCGCTGGTAGTATATGTTCCTCTAATGTACGACTTTGCTTGCTTTCTTCTCCGCAGGGAAGGAGTATGTGATTGCTAGGTAAGCTAACGTGGAGCAGACCTAGCAAAGCTTTTAATGCTAGCAAGCTGTGAACCATGTGTCGTACTGGAAGCAGTGGAATAATTAAGCTCATAATCTTGAGTGACATGTCAGGATCCCCTGTTAATGTTTAGAGGGAATTTATTTCTTCATTGTAAACTTAATGACAAGTGTAACGTTTAACCGCCTTTTGGTGTAATTGGTGCTCATGGGCCTCAAACTTGATTTCTTCAAGTAGATGTTCTTTGGCTTATGTTTTACTTATTGGAACTCAGTATCTTTTAACATATAGAAAGCATTAATTTGTTTTATGTGCTTTCAGTGTGCAATAACATGCATTTGTTAGCGTTATGAAGCTTCTAACTTTAAAACCAGAGCTCAGTCGCTTGTCAGATCATTACCTTTAGCTACTTGATGAAATTATTTGGAAACAGCCACAGTTGGCTTTTAAACTATTTTTAGGTAGCATTAATATTGCTATTTATTTTACTATGTACAAGCGAGAGTAGTCTTTATACACTGACGTTCTTTGTTTTTAAAAAAACAAAACATTCTGTAACACAAGTATTTTAGTCCCATGTCTTTATTTGTACCTGCACCTTGTTAAATTTCTTCTCCAAGTCATATCTACCTGTCTCTCTCTGTGCTGTAGAGCAGGAACAGGAGTACAATGGCAGCTGAGGTGGAAGTGGAATTGGAAGGGGATGAAAACAGCTTATTTCCTGCCCATTACAAAGTCATGATGGACAAACTTAATGAACAGCGACAGCTGGACCAGTTCACAGATATAACTTTGATTGTGGATGGTAAGCACGCATTAAATTTTAGATCATCATCACTGTACTAGCCTCGTGGAGTTTTAACACTGATTATCTTCTGTGTTTGTTTTCTTTTGTAGGGCACCAGTTCAGAGCCCATAAAGCAGTGCTGGCAGCATGCAGTCAGTTTTTTCATAAATTCTTCCAGGATTTTACCCAGGAGCCGTTGGTGGAGATTGAAGGTATTTGCGATTTTTAAGGAGATTCTCTGACAGTTCATTAGTTATACCCCTTTCAGACCAATGACCCGGATTAGCTGATGCAGGGCCAACCCTGCTTTTGTCAATTCATACTAAGCCAGACAACCTGGATCCGGCCCGGGTCATGACAATTCAGACGGATCTGCAACAGACCTGGGTCGTTGCCTACTGATGAACTCATGGGCTCAAAATGGGTGTGCGTACAACACTGCATCTTTAGGGGCAGAAAACAACACATTGTGTTTGGTGATGTCATTTATTCTGTGACCTGTCTGGCAAAGATACAGGAGAGCTGCACAGAAATGTTGAGTGTTGTGGTCTGAAAATCCTGTGACAAAGCTCGTAGTACGGCCAGTCCATAGACCCAGTGCCGTTCCTGTTTTTTGTTGTGGTCATGGATCTTCATGAACTGTTTTTTTTTTTTATTCAGTGCCTTCAGTTTATTGGTAGTTTTGGGGCCTGCAGATGCCTCTCTGGAGCATCAGCTTTGTTATGTTGGCATACAGAGTCCCTCATCCAGGTCAGCTGCCTGGTGATTTCCTCCTCTTTGCTTGCAGTGGGGAGCTCCTGTATCTCGGAATCTTGCCACATGTCCACACTTTTTGGTCAAAGTTTGTTTACAAGTTACAGTTACATCACTGCAGTGCGCCCTTATTCCTAACCAATACAGTTCATTTGTCCTGCATTGCCCCTCCCCAGCTGTTAGAAACCTGGGTTGGAACCTTTCACACAGTCGACCCACCTCTCGACTTGGTTTGCCAAGCGGGGTCGGCTGACACAGGGTAACCTTTTCATACGCAAAATCAACAAGGGTTTGACCTGCGTTGGAATCTTGGTCTGAATGGGTTATTAGATATTCTGGTAAAGAAGTTTCTGTGAATGAATAAGTGTAAACTAGAGATATAACAGTGTGAAAATTTCATATCACAGTTATTGTGAGCAAAATTGATTATCAGTATTATCGCAGTAGTGTTAAAAAGTGCTCAAAAACTGCTTATAGACATTACACTAGGTGTAGAGTTTTACCTGATGAAGCCATTCAGTGCACATTTTTTGTATTTATACTGTGAACATTTTCTGTATTTTTATTTAGAATCCTGCAAAACAACAAACTGAAGGTGGATATTTACAAGTACTGCTCACATAACAATTTTAGCATGATGTTGATTTGATTTTCGTGTATGGTCATTATAAATAAATATCACACAACAAAACCAAGGTGGTCTAAGACCATTGCACAATACTGTATGTTTCTGTGTGTATAAGCTAGAGATATTGTGCTCAAGCATCAGAGAAACATTTGGTTAGAAAAGATGGACATTGTTGGTATATTATCACTTGCCTAAGTTTTAGCCTTAGAAAAATGTTGCATTGACTGGTATGATTGCAATTAGTATAATATGACATAGCTGTAAAAAGCGTGAAATTCAATTAAATTTTTATCTTTTAATGTGTATGTTGCTACTTTAATTGTAAACCTAGATCTGAGCAGCTTCCTATGTGCTTTATGTTTCAATGTTTTTAAACTGTTTTACCTGTCTCTTTGTTTTCTGTTATGGTGGAACCTTAGAATAACTTCTACTGACCACTGTTTCTCATTGCTTCAATGACAGGAGTAAGTAATGCAGCCTTTCGCCAGCTCATGGAGTTCACATACACAGCCACACTGGCTGTAGCTGGAGAAGAGGAGGCATATGATGTGTGGAAGGCTGCTGAATATCTCCAGATGCAGGAAGCCATCAAAGCCTTGAATAACAAGTAAGACTTTACATACAAAACTGAAACCTGCCGTCATTTAATTGATCTTCCAATGTATACTGTTGAAGTATGGTAGGTGTCAGCAAATGAGTGTAAACAGAGAGCTCATCTTCTTTTGCAGGATAAATGACAATTCCTCACTGACATCAAAAAGAAAAGGTAAAAAGAGGAAGATTGCAGAAACATCTAATGTGATCACAGAAAGCCTACCTTCAGTAGAAGGGGAACAGGTTAGTATTTTCGTAGTGTTGAAAACAGTTGTTTGTAGTGGTGCTGGGTGAAATTTCAGTTGCTGAAATTTCAGACAATTGTTTTACTACAGTTGTTTGATCTAAGAAATAAACACTGATGGCTCGTATTGTTTTCTGTTCGATATTCTCCAGGTGGAGATTGAAGTGATGGGGGAAGCGCCAGTTGAGGTGGAAGAGTCTGGGCTGGAGGAGGTGGTCGATGCAGCAAAGAATGGGCAGGCAGCATCAGACGACTCTGCTTTAGCACTTCTTGCTGACATAACGAGCAAGTATCAACATGGGGAACCAACACTGCAGGTGATCAAGAAAGATGACAAAATAGAAATAGAAGAGGTACATTTATTTAATTTGTATAATGTGAATTTGGCTTTTTCTGTCTCAATAGTTGGTTGAAGCTGCGAATGAGTTTGATGGTGTGAAGGTTTAACGGGTCTTTATTTTATATTTTTGTTTGTGCTGAACAGGAGATTGCATATCAGGAAGAAACGGTGACTGCCTCCAAAGTGCTAGAGAATGTTGAAGTTGTTGAGGTCCAGATTTCTCAAGTAGACAACATGTTCCGGTGCAGCAAATGTGACCGCAGCTTTAAGTTATACTATCACCTGAAACAGCACTTAAAGACACATCTCGGCTCACTGGAAAAGCCCCATGTGTGCAGCCACTGTGGTAAAGCCTACACGAGAGAGGGGGCACTGAAGCAACACATCAGCACGTTTCATTTTGATGCCGAGGAGCTGTCTCGAAACCAGAGGCCACAAAAAAAAGTGCATGTTTGTGAATATTGCAGGAAGCACTTTGATCACTTTGGTCACTTTAAGGAGCACCTGCGGAAACACACTGGTGAGTATCTAAGATGTGAAAACAGAAGAGCTTTGTACATTTAGAAATGTGATATGCAGACATGGCCAGAAATTTGGCAATGACACATTCGTTATAGATTTTTGCAAACTACCCTGCGTTGTTTCTGCCACATACAAAAAAACAATTCAAATATTTTACATATTTGAAAGACTTTCACTTGTGAATAAATCTAATGTATGCAAAAACAAAATTTGTGTCATTGTTAAAACTTTTGGCCATGAATGTTGGCCTGTATAATATTTTCTCCCATTTAATGCATGTATGGGTGGCCAATATATTGCAGTGTGCAGCTTGTTCTGTGTGGAAATTTTTAAATAACTCTATGATGAACATCACTCACCGACACTCAACAAAAGTGCCAGTGCAACCTCAGTATTTTCCAAAGATTATTGCATTATGGGTTGTTTGTGCTAGAGTAATCATATGAATATATTAATATTCTGCAGACCAGTGAGACACTAGTTGATGTTGCTGCTGTTTGGTTTTGTGATATTAATAGAATGACAAGATCCAGCAAAATTTAATTTCAAAGAAAGTCAGTTTTTGTTATAAAACAGGTGATTTTGAAGACTGAGAAGATATGAATGAATCAAACTTTATTTATAGAGCACTTTACAACAACAACAAAGCTGACCAAATAATTATAAAGACAAAGTGATTTCACTTTAATTGCGCTTTGAAGGATTGCTAAAGTTTTTCTGAATCTTTTTTGCATTGTAGATTCACTACTGAGTTGTTCAAATACCCAAGTGTATGTGTAAGGTAGTGAGTGAGATGGCTGTGTCACTGCCACAGTTTTAAATGTACCTTGTCAGCCACTACCACTGTCAACATTGTCTGTCAATTGGATGATAATCATACATACAAGCTGTTCACGTTGATGTTTTTATTAGTGATCGACCGATATGGGTTTTTCGTGGCCGATACCGATTATTAGTAGTTAAGGAGGCTGATAACCAATATTTGGAGCGGATATTCATTTGCAGTTCTTCTTCTCCTTTCGGCTGCTCCCCTCAGGGGTCGCCACAGTGAAATACCAATGATTCGCATGTTTGATCTGACATAGGTTTTTTACGTCGGATGCCCTTCCTGACACAACCCTCACAACAAGGGACAAATTCCTTGGATTCCTTTGTAGTTAAAGTGTAAAAATTGGCGTAAAAATGTTGAATAATACAAACACTTAACTTTGTTTAAATGCCTAAAGCATGTTTATTTAACCAATCAAATAGAAAATAAATAGGTCCAGAAGTGCATTGATCCTAGACTCAGAAGTTATTGTAGTAGTCGTGAGCTGTAGAGTTTGTCATGTGACTTTCACACAGACACTCTTCTCCACATTGCATGCATTCTCCCCATTGATAATACATAGTCTGCTGAGTGTTTACAGCCAGACCGGACAACTAATATTATGGTATAAACTAATCAACCTCCACCTTAATGTGTTTCACTACAAGAAAACAAGCGAATTGAGTTTTTTACGTGTTCTCTCTGTCAATCACACACATATGCTTTTACTGTCACAGACAGTGTGGCTGTCTATTATAAGCAGGTTTCTTTCAAGTAATTCAGACATGTCAGGAGTGACGTAAGTAAACATAGCACAGCTAATGTTTACTTTGCTCCTATGTTATTCTGCTGCACACTGTAATGTTAGTAGGTATAGAGCACTGGGATGTTTGTTGTGGTGTTAGCTGGCTCTGGAGTGTTATTGGCTCCGTTTAAAACAGAGCGGTGCTGTTAACCGGATCTAATAACACTCCGGAGCCGGCTAACAACGCAGCCGGCACTAACGCCACAACACTGGACCCGGAGCTGCCAGGTCCAGCGTTGTCAGGCTAGCAACACCATAGTGTTGTTAGCCTGACACCCGGGCCACAGCACTGTTAAGGAGCTGCTCTGTAGCAGAGACATTGAGCTAATCGCAGTTAGCATTTGGCCTATTACGTCCTGTGGGAGCTTTCACATGTTACTGTGTTGACTGTTTACATCCGGGTGATAGTTCACTTCCGGGTCTATCTCTTGCGTTACCCGAATTTTTTCCTGTCAGCTGGTACAAAATTTTGTCTGATTTTATGTTACCCAGATTTTAGAATAGAATAGCTTTGTCATTATACAAGGTGCAATGAGATTAAACGTTTTTTGTTACCAGAAGTGTTTCTTTGCCGTAGTACCAATGTACAGTACTTATAAAAAAAATACATTAAAATATTGTGTAATCAACCGAACCCCCCACCCACAGTACCTCGGCTGACCCCCTAGGGGTCCCAGACCTGTTGAAGATCTCTGAAATAGACTGCTGCTTATATTTTTCTGATCTAACGTCCTGTGGGGCACACTGGAACGGGCAGGACTTTATTGCTCTATTCAAATTATTTACCACTTAAAAATATTGAGATGCCTTGCATTCAAAACTGATCCAGAATATACCAAGATAGGATTTTATGTCTGTATCACCCTGCCCCAACCACATTTCTACCTGTGTTTTTCTCTAGGTGAAAAACCTTATGAGTGTCCAGATTGCCATGAGCGATTTGCAAGGAACAGCACCCTGAAATGCCATATGGCAGCCTGTCAGAATGGGGCTGGAGCCAAGAAAGGACGCAAGAAAATCTATGAATGCCAGGTAACCGCAACAATCACAGACTCACCTACAGTACCAGTGCTGTGTTTTCAGGACAAAATATTTTTTAAAAACCATTTTGTATGTACAGAAAATGTATAGCATCATTGACAGATGTTTTGAATCGTACCATGTTCGCTCCACGGATTGATGCAGTTATATTGTATTAATAGTGCATGCACTGCTGCTGTTTCATACTGTATATTAAACTAACCATGTCTAGCTTGGGAAATGTTTGTGATTGGCAATGGTTCCCATAATGTATGCACATGATTAGATAAGAATTCAGTTTTTACTTTATCTGTAATTAGCCCCCACCGACAACGACGAAAGAAGTCGCTGGGGGATTTAGCGTTGGGGTTGTCCGTTCTTCTGCCTGGAGCCATATCTTCTACAGTTTCCATCTGATTTGAAGAAAATTTTGCAGAGTGGTCCACAACAACATTCTCTTGGGGTACCTTTTGTCATTTTGGCAATAATCTGGCATTTTGGGTCCTCATTATAAATAACCTGTTATAACTCAACATTTCTTCATCCAACCTGCACCAAACTTCACATGTAGGATGAAGGTCCCATTCTGAACACAATCCTATGACAATAATGTATCTCAGTTATAGCGCCACCGATAAATACAGTAAGTAAAATGCTGTATCTCAGCTCCAGATGATCAAATTTCACATGTATGATCAGAGTCCATGTTTGAACACACGTGTCCAACAACATTTGATGTCACAGCACCACCTGCTGGGAAGAGGAAGTCAGCCTCGCGGCACCAACTTCTTCTGATTAATGTGAAATTTGTGGGATAGGCTCTGCAGATGACATCCAGCAGTGCAACAGTGGAGAGACCCTTCGGCTGCAGCCCTGAAGCCGTCACGCGGGCGTGCGAGGGCCCGTTCAATGCTGCTTGCAGCTTTAATTATTTTGCAGATTTTTTTTTTTCTTCAGTTTCTTTCTTACCTTGTTAATTTTTATGACTATACTACTTATTTTTACTTCTACTCATTGTTCAGTTTTTGTTGCTCGTCAAAAAATAACAGTTTGGGTGAACCTCAGTGGAGGTATGCGCTCTCTGAGTGTCCTTTAGCTATATTAGCAGTTGATCTTCCATGACATGAAATTGGTCCCTGTTTAAATTTTGCTGGGGAGGTGAAGGATATTGCTAATTATGTTTGCTTGTTGAAAGTAGGACTTTAATGTTGCCTACCCTCCCATAATCTTCCTGATGTTTTTACGTCTTTTTCTTTTTTAGGTATGTATGTACAGTTATATGAAAAAGTTATGAACTCCTGACAATTTCTCTTATTTTCATTTATAAATCAGTAAGCATTTGGATCAGCAATTTCATTTTGATTTACCAGATAACTGATGGACAGTAATATTTCAGCAGTGAAATGAGGTTTATTGGATGAACAGAAAATTTACAATATGCAACAAAACAAAATTAAACAAGTGCATTTTTTTCATACGACTATGTTCCTCTTTTTTCATAATCCTTGCATTAAAACACATACGAGAAATCAGTTGACATTTACGATTAAGTTTGCAGCAGCATACTGCTTAAAAAATCAGTGTTGGGAATGGCCAGCACAAACCATTTAATACACTTCTCATGTGTACCCATACTGAACTGAGTGAGAGATGTGTATTCACTTCATCTATGATCAACTGCTTGTATTCATCTAATAATTCTGATTGTTTCGGTTTTCCCCACTGTATGTTCCAGGTGTGCAGTAGTGTATTCAACAGTTGGGACCAGTTCAAAGATCATCTTGTGACCCACACAGGGGAAAAGCCCAACCACTGTACTGTGTGTGACATGTGGTTCACACACCCAAAGGAGGTGAAAGCTCACCTCAAGGATGTCCATTGCATCGAGGATAACAAGTCACCGGAGGAATTAGTCCTCACTGACTCCGCTGCCACTGCCGCCCTTGCAATAGCAACACAGAACATTGAGGGAGCAGAAACAGTCCTTCTGGATGATGGAATTCAGGTGGAACACATTACAGTGGAGCCTGTGGACATGATGGGAATGGAAGAGACTGCGACTGTGGTGGTGGAGGACGGAGGTGTGGCTGAAATGTGTGAGGAAGATGTGGAAAGATTAAAGCAGGCGGGAGTGCAGATCCAGGTGGTGCACGTGACCACAACAGAAGTTGATGGACAGCAGGTGGGGAACTCTCAGATTGAAGTAGAGATGGAGGGTGAAATGGTAAATGTAGAAGAGGTGGAACATGCAGTGGTTGTATGAGTCAGTGAATGCAGCCGTTATAAATGATCCACACATGGTGTCAGATTTGACTGGCTACATTATTGTGTAGTAAATCCTCTTTTCAGCACAGGGCTCTGCTTGTCGGATCCAGCATTTCCATTTGTTTTGATGACTCACTGTCCTCATCACCTTCACACTCTGAACTCTTGACTTGTGGATTGAGATGAAAGACTTGCCAATCAACCTGTATTTATTTTAAAGTTGTTTTCTCTAATGCCACACTCTTGCATCCTCGGTGCTTATCAAAACACGTTTCATCTGCTTTTTGCCCTTCATGTCTTTTTTTTTTTTTTACCTCAAAATTACATTACGTTTGGGTTTATTTGGTCACTTGCCATGACAATTTTACAGCACATATGCTCATACAGTTGTGTTTAAACTTTTTTCATATTAAATTTGGTGTCTGTTTTTCAAGAAAACAACTGATATGGAATAAAATCAGTTTCCAGAATGGGCTACATTTCTTTCATACAGCTGGAGAAAAATTTCTATTTTTTGGACAATGGTTTATGGTGGGAAGGACAAACTAGCCAAGCCTATTTTGGTTACAAGACATTCAGGGTTTAGTTGTTTTGCTTTTTTTTACCTCTGCCTAGAAGGTCATGTTTTCATTTCTATTTGTTAGCAGCATTATGCACAAACTGCTGGATGGATTTTGATTACATTTCTTCCTGAAGTAACCCTTCGGCTACATATGAACATTCTATTTTGGCTAGTGGGTTTTGGGTCACTTTTTCACTTTAACATTGCAACACAGGGACATTTTTGCTATTATTATAAATTATAATAGGCTAATAAATATGAAGTTACCCAGGCATGGACAACTCATGACATGCTAACAATAGACACGTTTTAATTTCTGTAAGCCAACGGTTTTACGAAAATTCATGTATATAATGCAGAGGATGCTTGGTGGATGTATGCACTCTCTGGAGGCCCCTGGTATTGTATTTATAAAACAATACATTGACAGAGCTCTAAATACACGGCATAATATTTAAGGATATTGTTGACTATGAACTGTATTTGAACACTTCACCAGTGCAGCTGATTGATGCCGAGTTATTAGTTATTGATTAATCCCAACTTTTGATAAAGATAAATCTGGCATTAAACTACTGTAATACTTACATACACGTATATCTAACAAACCTTAAATTTGAGAAGGGCAGGATTTCCAAGAGATTTTCTAAATAAAAATACAGTACCGTAATATTTATATTACACCATTTTACCAGTGGTTTGTTAGATAAATTTAGGCCCATTGTTGTCACAAAAAGGTGTATTTTGTTCATTCTTGACATTTTCCTGATTTTTGTTTTATACATTATGTTTTCTTATTTTGTTGATTATTGTCATTTATGGGTATTGTCTTGGCCCTTTTTGAACATTTTGCTCATTTGCTTGCTTATTTGTTCATTTATTACATTTGTTTTGTTGCTTATTTTCATTTTTATCAATCATTCTCTTCAATTTTGTTAATTTATATTAATTTTTTGTTAACAGAAAACACTGTGTGATTAACGTTCAGAATTTTCAGGAGGTCCCAGATATCTGACTAAAAATGTCCCCGGTCTTCAAACATAATCTGCACCTATAAAACTCTGAGTACTGTACTTGTTTGTAAAACCACAAAGCTGCTGTGTAGCGCCTTGGAGAGGTTCCTTGCAGACTCCCGCCGCCTGCCACACTGGACAGCTCCTGTTGTACTGAACCAGTCATCCTGACTGTCCGGGTTTAAATCCTCGCATCTGATTGGCTGAATGTCCTACGTAGGCCGCTGCTGATTGGTCGCTTCATCCACTTGTCAAGGCGATTTTCTTCACACCCGGGGAGCAGCTGCAGAAGAACCGATGCTCCCAATGTCACCGGGAACCGGAGAAGATGAGCTCACTGCGGGACCAGTAGAGCTTGTCGCCGCGGGGCGTGAACATATATATTTTGCGGAGGTAAGACTGGGTTTCAGATGTGAAACGTGTGGATATTCTGTGCTGTAGGTTTATATTGCTAGACCTGTGCTGCCTGTGTGGGGAATGGCGCTGCGACGAGGTGTTAACTGTTGACTGTCAGTGAATGCGGATACACAAATCAGTTTAGTGATGCACTACCAGGGTAATGTAGCCTGCTGTGTTTCAAAAGATTAGATTGTTCCTTAATACATCACAGAAGGCTGAAGAGACGAGCAGGGAGTTAATCCATGCTAGATCTTATTATTGGCTGTACAGTACTATGTAGCCTATGTATTTACTCTGAAAAGGATTTAACTGTTTATCATCACTTGTCAGGGTTTCTTATATTGTTGCACTATGTTCTGAACACATCACTAATAATAAATGGATGTCAGTGCATCATCTATACAACCACAGGACTCACATACATGCTTCTAGATGTCCACTGTGATTCAGTATTCCTTTTTGTCCATCAGGTAATGAACATATAAAGTCTGACTCGGCACCTGTTGCACCAGGCGAGGGTATCTGCCTTTTTATCTGTTGCTTCAATTTTTCTTTCTTCCATCAGGGCACTTTGGTAATCTGGCAGCCTGGAAAACATCTTTGTCTGCTATTTTCTTCTGTAGTTAGTGGCTTAGGTTGTTTCTCAGGGAGTCCAGACTCAATTAAGGTTTGTTAACTACTGATGTATTTGACAAAAGAAAAGCAGTGCTTTGGTAAATTATTCAAGCCCCCTCTCTGCTGTGAGGAAAGTGAATCAGGCTGTAACAAGAGGCTTTTAGTGATAATACCAGCTCACCTGCATCTTATCCTTTATTTGTTTGCTGATGGCCATGAGAGTCAGGAAAGATACGGATGCATAGCAATGACTCACTGATCCAGATTCAAAGCTGGCATGGTCTTGTTCACCTGAGCCCAAATGTCTCATATTTTATTAATCTATATTTTGTTCCTCTACCGTAATTGCCTTACTCTTTGTCACCTTGAAAGCTGCACATATTTACATATTTTGAAAGCATTTGTTCACCTCCACCAGCATAACATTTCACAGTTCTTTTTATTCTTTGATGGTCAATCTGTCGGAGCAGATAAAACATGGTATTCCATATGCAATTTCTTTGATGAAAACCTCTTTGAAGAGCTGGCAGTGAGTACAATCTCAAACAGCTCTGTATTAAAAGGACAAATGCGTACCATAATTGAACGCATTCAGCTTTAAACAACCTGATGAAGGATGTACTGTTTCAACTGCACTATGATGCTCCTATACTCCCTGCAAACAGTGTCATGGCAACTTTTAGGCCTCAGAGACATTTTCAGGTCTCTCTGTCTCTCTTTAGGATGTATTGGGAGTATATATATATATATGTATGTATATGTAGGTCAAGCTTACAGGATACTATATCTTTGCTTATTGTGCATGTATTTTTGACAACTTTACTGCCCTATAAAGGTAAAGTGCAGTAACAGCATACAGAAAAAAATGAAAGTTTTTATGCATTTTATTCATTATTGTCTTCATTTCTTTGTTGATTTTATGTTCATTGTTGATTATTTTACTTCTTATTGACTTTCTTGATTATGGTGTCAAGCTTTTATTATTATTTATTATTTTGTTCATTTTCTTGATGTTTTCATTCATATTGGCCTTTTATTTTGTGCATCTTTGTTCATTTTTTTTAATAATTTCAAGGGTTCAGCTTCTAATTTTCTTCATTTTTGAGAATTTCTTTCATTATTTCTCTAATTGTTTTAATTTTTGTTACTTTTTCTCAGCATATTCTTTGTTTTGATTCTTATTTTGTTAATTTTCCTCACTAGTGTGTTCATTTTTTGTCAATTCCCTTAATTACCATATTTTCCAGGTTATATGTCGCGTTTTTTTTTCATAGTCTGGCTAGGGGGCGACAAATACATCGGAGCGACATACAGTATATACAAATTATTTCACGTTTGTTGTTTGTCACACTGACAGCCGCTAGAGGTCACTCTAGGCTTGTGTACCTGCATCTGCCGCACCTGTATCACTGAC